>CM035113.1:83194833-83415735 GCA_020205505.1 Panax japonicus
AAATTAAGTCCATCCGAAAATCAACCGCGCGTAACCAGTCAACGCCTGCCGAGGCTCAGCGCCCGGCGCTGAGGATAGTACTAATTCCAGCGCCCCGGCGCTGTACTTCGCTTTAATTACCGAATTGCCATTATTTGCTTGAATTTCCCATAATTGCCCCCTTCAGCTCCCAAATCTGCAAAACAAGAAATAAACACAATAAAATGCTACTAAATAACTTAAAAATGCAATAACTTAAGTCCAAATGTATCCAATTCATGGGTATACTACCCATTCATCAATAACTAAGGGTAGTCTTTTTGTAAATCCCAATTTTTGTATAAGGTAATCGCGTGATAGTATGTAATAGTTTTGGCTAAGGGAACATGATGTAAATAGTTTTGACTATGAAATCATTTATATAATGAAGTTTTTATTTAATATGTTTGTTGTGGTATGAATGGTTGTTGTTGATTTAGAATGATAACCGATTAGTTAAATAGATAATAACGAAGCTTTATTTATTTAATCAGAATTATGCCGCAGAGAAGGAGACAACAGAACCAAGAGGCCAAGTCTCATAATGAAAATCAGGGGGGTCCTAACAACCCTATGCAAGAGTTCCTTAATTTATTAACGGCTGCATTTAACCAAGTGGTGGGTGGGATTCCTATAGCTCCTGGGGTAGCAAGAACAACTACCTTTAAGGACTTTAAAAGTGTGGGTCCTCCCGAGTTTCGAGGAACGACGGATCCACTAGAAGCCCATACATGGGTTAGAGAGATTGAAAAGGTGTTTGTGATAACAAACGTAGGTGAGGCGCACAAGACTTCTTTTGCGACTTACATGATGAAGGGGGAAGCCAACTACTGGTGGGAAGCTCACCAGGGTGGGGCTAGGACAGAGGCTATTACGTGGGAACAGTTTAAGAAGGTTTTCTTCGAGAACTATTTCCCTACTAGCATACAGGGTAGGATGGAAATTAAGTTCCTAGAACTTAAGCAGGGGGATATGACAGTTCCCCAGTATGCCGCCAAGTTTAACGAATTGGCGAGATTTGCTCCACATCAGGTGGATACAGAGGAAAGAAAGGCGCGCAGATTTGAGCAGGGCTTAAAAACCTGGCTCTATAGTAGGATATCGATTTTCTAGAGTGCTTCCTACGGGACCATTCTGGAGGAGGCGATAATAGCTGAAGGTGGTGGTGAGGCCTTGTCTCAGTACCACAAAGAGCGGAAGATTAAGAGTAAGTTAGAAGGAGGTAATAAGGCTGAAGTTGCCAGCAGAAGTGGCAACTTGCCAAAGAGGAAGAGTTTTAACCCTGGGAATACCAGGGTAAAGTAGGGAGATCCCAAACGGAGGACAGAAGCATGTAAGACATGCGAAAAATCTTACATGGGAGTCTGTTTAAAGGGGAAAGCAGTATGCTACAACTGTAGGCAGGAGGGGCATTTGTCACCCAACTGTCCTAACCCTAAGAAGAATCAGGGGTGTTTTATCTGTGGGTCAATGGACCACATGGCAAGAAATTGCCCGAAGAAGGGTTTAGAAAGGAATAAGAATTCTGGTAGTGGTAAATTAGCCATTACTAGACCAACACCATCAGTGGGTAGACCCTCAACTTGTACGTTTAATATGACTGTTCAAGATGTGGTTGCATCAACAGATGTGGTAGCAGGTATCATTCTGGTCAATGAGATAAATGTTTATGTGCTATTTGACTAGGGTGTTACTTGTTCTTTTATAGCATGTGAATTTGCTAAGCGATTAGGTTTAATCCTGAGAGGTACCTATATCTTTAGACGTTAAGGTAGCAAATGAATGATAATCCCCATTGAACTATTCATAAGGATTGTTGCTAGAATTAGATGGAAAAGTTATCGTTAGATTGGTACCGATAAGGCTAAAAGAATTCGATGTAATTCTTGGTATGGATTGGTTGGTTAACCATAAGGCGATTATAGATTGCCATAGGAAAAGTGTAAACCTTCGGCTTTCTAAGAAAACCAAGGTAGTGTTCTTCGGTAGTAAATCACCGAGACGCTCTTGTTGTCTGTCTATGACACAAGTTAGAAGATGTTAGAAAAGGGTGTGTAGGTTATCTGTGCCATGTTGTGGATACCCAAAGAGTGGGAACATCCTTGGATCAGTACCTATTGTGCAAGAGTTCGCGGATGTATTTTCGGAGGAGTTACCGGGCATTCCACGGACAAGGAGGTGGAGTTTGTAATTGATCTGTTACCGGGAACGGCACCAGTTTCAAGGGCACCATATCGAATGGCGCCATTGAACTGAAGGAGTTACTGGTTCATTACAAGAACTATTAGATAGGAAACATTCAACACAGTGGTCTCCTTGGGGGGGAGCACCAGTGTTGTTTGTAAAGAAGAAGGATGGGTCGTTAAGGCTTTGTATTGACTATCGAGAGTTGAACAAGTTAATGATTAAGAATAAATACCCTTTGTCCAGGATCGATGATCTATTTGATCAATTGAAAGGGGCAAAGTATTTTTCTAAGATAGATTTGCGCACGGGATATCATCAGTTAAAGGTGAGGAAGGAAGATGTACCTAAGATGGCGTTCATAACTCGTTATGGTCATTACGAGTTTCTGGTAATGTCGTTTGGGTTGACTAATGCGCCAGCCGCATTTATGGATATGATGAACAGAGTGTTCAAATAATATTTGGACAAGTTTGTCATAGTGTTCATTGATGATATTCTAGTCTATTCAAAGACGCCAGAAGATCATGCGGAACATTTAAAAATAGTGTTGGAGACACTACGGAAGGAGAAGTTGTATGTGAAATTCACACAGTGTGAATTTTGGCTTGAGAGGGTGCAGTTTCTAGGGCATGTTATTGATAAGGATGGCATTTTCGTAGATCCGGCAGAAGTAGAACAGTTAACGAATGGGAGCAACTGAAAACGCCAACTGAGGTTTAGAGTTTTCTGGGGTTAGCGGGATACTACAGAAGGTTCATTCCGTACTTTTCTAAAATAGCTACTCCGTTAACAAATCTGACAAGAAAGTCGGTGAAGTATGTGTGGACTGAAAATGTGAGAACAATTTTCAAGAGTTGAAGAAGAGGTTAAGTGAGGCACCTGTATTTTCCATACCAGATGATACATGAAATTTTGTAGTGTATAGCGATGCTTCGCATAAAGGACTGGGTTGCGTGCTCATGTAGCATGGCAAGGTCATTGTGTATGCATCACGTCAATTGAAGGATTATGAGAAGGTCTATCCTACTCATGACCTGGAATTGGCAGCTGTAGTCTTTTCCCTAAAGATATGGAGGCATTATCTTTATGGTGAGAAATGTGAGATATACACGGACCACAAAAGTTTGAAATATATCTTCACACAGAAAAAGTTGAACATGAGACAGAGAAGGTGGTTAGATTTAATAAAAGATTATGACTGTGATATTTTATATCATCCGGGAAAAGCAAATGTAGTAGCCGATGCGCTAAGTAGGAAGGGTAGAGAGAAATTATCAATGTTAACGACTCAGAATGAGTTGGTAACAGAAATGGCAAGAATGGAGCTAGATGTTAAGTTACCGGAGGAAGCAGTGGAGATGTTATTTTCCATGGAAACCCAACCTACCATATTGGAGCGGGTTAGGGGAGTACAACTGAGCAACGAGGAGTACAAGCAGGTGTAGAAGAGGATAGAAGATGAAGAAAAGACTAATGATCCCGAATTAAAAGAAGAAATTATGATGGAGGCCCATAGTTCGAGGTACTCGATACATCCCGGTAGTACGAAGATGTATCAAGACCTTCGTCAGAACTTTTGGTGGCCGAACATGAAGAGGGAGATAGTAGAATATGTTAGTAGGTGCTTAACTTGTCAAAAAGTTTAGGCTGAACATCAACGACCGAGTGGGTTGTTACAACCGTTAGAAATTCCAGAGTAGAAGTAGGAGCACATCACGATGGACTTTGTGGTGGGACTTCCAGCAAAAAAAAAGGATACGATGCTATTTGGGTGATAGTGGATCGATTGATGAAATCGGCTCATTTTCTACCAATAGGGGTTAGGTATAACCTAGATCAGTTAGCTAAGTTGTATGTCAAGGAAATTATTTCCAGACATGGAGTACCTGTTTCGATTGTGTCAGATCGTGATCCACGATTCACATCAAACTTTTGGAGGAGTTTGCAAGAGCAAATGGGAACGCAGTTAAGATTGAGTACGGCGTATCATCCTCAGACGGATTGTCAGAGTGAGTGGACAATTCAAATGCTTGAAGATATGTTATGATCTTGCGTTATGGATTTAAAAGGGAGTTGGGACGAATATCTACTATTGGTGGAATTTTCGTACAACAATAGTTTTTATGCTAGTATAGGCATGCCGCCTTACGAAGCGTTGTATAGAAGGAAGTGCCGAACTCCATTGTGTTAGGATGAGGTGGGTGAACGTCAGATGTTGGGACCTGAGATGGTACAGTAGAAGGCAGACATGGTGAAGTTAACGTACTCGATTAGTTGCGGCTCAAGATCGGCAGAGGAAATATGCAGATCCTCACAGAGAGAATAGAATTCGATTTAGGATCTTTTATTTTCTGAAAGTATCGCCTTAGAAGGGGAAGATACATTTTGGAAAGAAAAGAAAGTTAAGTCCAAGGTTTGTAGGACCTTTTGAGATTTTAATAAGGGTAAGAGAGGTAGCTTATGAAGTAGCTTTACCTCTAGAAATGGAACGCATTCATAATGTGTTTCATGTGTCAGTGTTGCGTCCTTATAAACCGGACTATAAACACGTGATAGAATATGAATCTATTCAGATAGAGAAGGACTTATCCTATGAGGAACTTCCAATTCAAATTATTGATAGGAAGGAACAAGTTTTAAGAAATAAGGTAATACCTTCAGTAAAGGTGTTATGGAGAAACCACAATGCTGAAGAAGCAACGTGGGAGCTCAAAAGTAAAATGAATGAAGATTTTCTTCATTTGTTTATGTAATTATAAGCTAAGATTCTGAGGACAGAATCCTTATAAGGGGGAGAGAATGTAACGCTCGAGAAAATGGATTTTTATGACAATTAAATTTTTATTTGATTATGTGAATTAAATAAATTTAAGTGATTTCTTTTTGAGTAAGCTATGTGAAGGTCGTCTATGACCCTAGAATGTCCATACCGTGTTTAGTATTTGGCTACGTGTTAGAAATAATTAGTTGAGTTTATATACTCAATGATGTACTAAGACTAATATATATTACCTATACTAAGGTATATGGTATGAAACTTAGGAATGTAATGCATGTTAACAAGATATGTACGATGAACAAAGTTGGTACCTTATCAATGATGTTTAGTCGGTTAAAAACGCCAGTTGAGTGATAAACCAGGACGACGGGTAATATGTCATGTTGACTTTAATAAAGTATTAAGTTAACAAAAACATAGAAGAGAAAGAAGCTTGTAGGAACAATGTGAATAGTTGTTTGATAGCTCATTGTAGTGTGCTATTTGAATATCATGTAGATTCTGTAAAGGTTGTGGTTAGTCGAGTAAAGTTATTAAAGACGTTGAAAGGCAAGTTTTCTTAACGCTGTCTAATTCTATGTTAGCCAAGTTTTATGTGATTCGTTGCACTGAATTGCAAGACTTGTTTTAAAGAAAGGGTCGATGCCAAATTTTAACTCGGCTAGACTATTCGTAATATATAGATTGATTATTATTCATATCATTCTATATAGAATGTTAAAGCTATCATATGCCAAGTAATTGGTACGACGTGAAGGTAAGGTTTGTCTATGAACAAACAAAAGTATTTTTCATCGATTATTCAATGGGCACGCGAGTTTGGCAAAAATATTAAACGTATATACGTTTAATGAATGAGTGTTGATAAACATAGAGTACTATAGGATGATCACCTAGAAGTGCTCCTAAGTTATACGGATGAATGGCCTTAGTGCTGTGGACTCCTTTCAAGTATGAAAACTGAAAGTTACTGTTCATGGTCTATCGACTGGTTCAGAATTCCTAATTTATTCTATACTTTGGGAATTGATGTTATGAATTGTTAAAGTATTATTGATTCATAATAATTCATATCTATTGTTCAGTTATGTCAGAATTGTTATATAATTAATGAAGGTGGTATTCCTGTTATCCTTGATTAAACTTGTTGAGCTGTCATGCTCACTTTTTGCGTGAATTATATAACTGCAGTTAAAGATGAACGTACTGTGAATGTCAAGAGAGATAAGGGCAAAGCTAAGATGGATGCTTAGGCATTGTGTAATAGTTTAGTAAGTTTTTATGTATTATACATTATGAACAATGAACGATGTAATTGGTTTATGAACCTGGGAAGGGTTACACTTTGATTGTAATAAGATGATAGTAATTACCTTCATTTTGTTGTATTTCAATGGAATGATTGTATGGATGTAGTACAGTGGAGCGCCATCTATCGGGTTGGAAGATACCCGAATTTGGGGCGTCACTGTCAAGTAGAGAAAGAATTCCACTATCTTCTAAGAATTAAAAGTCCATCATCAATATTTTATCCATGTAACATCAATCAATATACATCTTGAATCAAATATTCATCTTTGCACTACAGGCCAAAGATATTCATTTGTATCACCCAGTTGGTCATGTTCATCTCAACACCTGTTCATCTTTGCATTACGGGCCAAAGATATTCATTAGGTAATTATTCATCTTTGCACTACATGCCAAAGATATTCAGTAATATCATCATTTAGGACAGAGGATGATGAAAATATTTTAAAAGAACGAATCCAATGAAACAAAATAACAAATATTAGATATTCGTATTACAGTTATCCAAGATCAATAACACTTCATAATAACCAAATTTGAAGCAAAATTCAAGAATAAAGATCAAAACATGGATACAATCAAAGATAGTAACCATAATAGACATCTTGGACAAAAAGGAGAAAATTTCATTTTTCGGTGAACAAAGTCGTATTCGTGAATAGTGTTCATATACGTGAATAGTAACCCCGACAAAAAAGATCTAAATTTGATAAAAAGTTCAGACCATATTTTGGCATAATTATATCGAAAGAAATAATATCATTACGAAGAAATAACATCCCTTACCTCAAATAATAGTACTTCTGATCGGAATATCGGTATAAGGCTGAAGAAAACTTGCACTGATAAATAGAAACTCACAAAGTATCTAAACTACTCATAAATACGCTCGATAATATAGAGAGAGAAAGAGAGAAAACTTATGTTCTGGTATGATTTTCAATTCTAACTTAAACCCTCTATTTATAGGAAAATGTTAGCACGTCGAAGCAGACTTGACCTGCTACCTGAGGCTTTACCTGCTACTATTGCCACCCACCACATTTGAAATAAAATTCAGCACATTTCTTCACCAACCACAAGTGGGGCCCACTCAATTCTAGAATTTTCCACCAAATCATTTATAAACCTAATTTCTGAATCAGTCACCTCTTAAAATTCATAACAAATCATACATTCATTTTAACGGTTCAAAATTTGTGGACATATACTCAACTTATATATGTATAACATATTCAAAAATCACAACGATCCAACGGTCAGATTAAAATTATAATTCACGTAATATATCTCAAGAACATTGATTAATTTTTAATACCTCCATTCGGACAAAAATACCTCAACATTAATTCCTTCAATTATATCCACATAAAATAAATATATCCATAAATTATATCCACATAAAATAAATATTTTTTTATCATATAAATCAATAATTAATTATTCACAAATAATATTACAGAATCACAATTATGACAACCAGGTCGTTCCCAGGAAAGAGGGGGCTTTCCGATAAGGATTTCTCCTTACTGGCGCGCAATTAGGTGACCAAACCTCTCCTTGACAGAATTTTTCTAGACATTTCCAATAATGCTATCTCATAATATTATTCAAATAATATGAATTATTGATCCGATAATGGGAAATACTGTGCAGTGATAATTATTAAAACAGCAATAATATAAAATATCAACACAAGCAATTATAAACCAATAAAATAAAATATTGAACAGTAATTACTGTAACAATTATTGAGTAGTGCCTTATTACGTAAGAATCAATAATTAAAAAATACTGTGCAAAATCGTGTGCTATTGTGCAACCACGCGTATTACTGTATTTTAACCACCGGGTATTCCAACAGTGTTAACAGTAACAACTACGCTGTTATTTGTAAAAACTCAAATTTTTCATTTTTTCATCCGACTGTTATCCGTTATGGGGCCCACAAATGCTGCGCGTCGTACGAATATACTACGACCAAACAAATATTCCCCGACAACAATAAATATTTTATAACCACTTGCTTATGTTGCAAAATTTGCACATTTCACCCATAACCCAAAGTATTATATCAAATTAATACCTTATTATTCACAATAATAATTAGAGGAAATTTGATTTTATTTATAATAAGTTGGGGTCTTACACTTCCGGAATAGCACCTTCTTCTACTTTCTTCCACACACGCATCAGCTCTAGGTCCGTAGCTTGAACAACTTTAACTTTATCGATTAAAATCAGTTCTACTCGTATATTTGACATCATCACGTGGGTCTCTGAAGTCTTTCACTCTATCTCCATCCTTTATAAGTCATACAAAATGGGCCTTTGCGTTGACAGTATCGCACTCATACCCGCATAAGATCTTCTACTCAATACGTCAGCTAACACGTTCGCTTTTCTAGGATATTATTGAATGGTATGATCGTAATCTTTCAACAGCTCGAGCCAACATCGTTGCCAATGTTGAGTTCTTTTCTATGAAGAAATATTTGAGGCTTTTATGATCTATATAGATCTCCACTTTCTCCCCATACGGGTAATGTCTCCATATCTTTAGCGTGAAAACGACAGTTGCCAACTCTAGATCATGAGTAGGATAATTCCTCTCATATTCTTTGAGTTGTCGTGAGGCATAGACTATGACTTTCCCATGTTGCATGAGAACACATCCTAAACCTCTGCCTGAAGCATCACTGTAGATGTCAAATCTCTCCGAACCTGATGGTATTGTCAGAACAATTGCTGAAATGAGTCTCCTCTTGAGTTCTTGAAAACTTTTCTCACATTCCTCGTTCCAACCGAATTTTGTATTTTTTCGATTCTGATGAGTTAATGGAGTAGCGATTCGAGAAAACTCATTCCATGAATCTCTTATATTAACCAGCTAAACCAAGAAAGTTACGTACTTCAGTTACTGACTTAGGTTGCTCCCAACTTTTTATTGCTTCAATCTTCACCGGATCAACTGATATTCCATGATTCAATATCATGTGCCCAAGGAATGATACTTCCTCAAGCCAGAACTCGCATTTCGTCAACTTGGCGTATAGCTTATTTTCACGAATCTTTTGGAGTATCAGCCTAAAGTGTTGCTTATGATCTTCACGGCTTTTGGAGTATATGAGGATGTCATCAATAAAGACAACCACAAAATGATCCAAATATTCCTTGAATACTCGGTTTATCATATCCATGAAGGCGGCATGAGCATTAGTCAATCCAAAGACATGACTAGGAATTCTTAATGCCCGTACCGAGTTCTGAAAGTAGTCTTTGGAATGTCATCAGTTTTAACTTTTAACTGATGATATCCGGAATGAAGATCGATCTTTGAAAAGAATTTGGCACCTTGCAACTGATCAAACAGGTTATCAATGCGAGGCAACGGGTACCTATTTTTACGGTGACATGATTCAACTCCCGATAGTCAATACAAAGTTGCATACTCCCATCTTTCTTCTTTACGAATAGAACAGGAGCACCCCAAGGAGACGTACTAGGACGAAAGAAACTGATGTCTAATCGTTCCTGCAGTTAGGTTTTTTAACTCTTGAAGTTCAATAGGAGCCATTCGATATGGGGTTTTGGAAATGGGTTTTATACCGGGTTCAAGGTCAATACTAAATTCGATTTCACGCTCTGGGGTAGGCCATGAAGTTCTTCAGGGAATACCTCAGGAAATTCATTAACAATAGAAATATCATTCAAATATGATGTATTTTTGTTTAAATCCATGGCATGTGCTATTTTTCAATAAACGAATGGCTTTATGGCTTGATATGACAATGATTGACTTTAGTGGTTTGGTTGCTTGAATTCGCATAATAGGTTGGTTAGGAATATGAAAGCTAACAACCTTACGAAAATAATCAATTTTAGCATGATGGGTAGTTAACCAATCGATCCATAATATCACATCAAATGCAAGTATTTTCAAAGAGATAAGATCGACAGGTAATGTGAAGGTGCCGATTTGAATCAAATAAGATTTATAAACAGTGGATGTAATGAAGGTTTCTCCCAACGGAGTTTCAACAGATAAGTCAAAGTCTAATTTCTCTGGAGTCAAATTTAAACGTTGAGCGCAAGTAGGTTAAATAAAAGAATGGGTAGAACCTGTATCAAATAAGGTATAGACTTCACAAGAATTTATGATTAGCTTACCCGTGATAACTTCATTTGGGTTCCTTGCTTTTTGGGAGGTCACGATAAACGCTCTCCCTTGAACTACTAACTTTGACTTGTCTAGGATAGCCTTTGGTGTCTCCATCTCAGCTGGACTTGACTTCACTACACGATAAAATCGAGCTAGGTGACCTTCTCTTCCGCAATTGAAACACGCTTTGGGTTGCTGGGTACATTTGGACGGATGTGTCCCTCCTCTCCACATTTGTAGCATACGACCGTTGGTCATTCTCCTTCCTTAAAAATGGGTGCTGGTGTTGCTGTCTTTCCATCTTTATTGAACCTTCTCTTTTTGAAATTTCTACTTGACTCATTTCTTCTATTATCTTTGCCAGGATTGCCACCGAAATTGTTAACATTTCTGGCATGATGATTTCCTCCACGTTTGTTATCACCGCTTCGATAACTGCTACCATTGGTATTATCGTTTTTTCGGCTGCTATCTTTTGGTTGGGCTGAATCATTATCACACTCCAATAACTGAGCCCTATTCACAACATCTGAATAAAAGCAAAGTTTTTGAGAAATGAGGTATTGACGTATTTCGGGTTTCAAACCTCGCAGAAACATTCGCGGCATTCGCTCCTCATTATCAACAAAATGGAATGCAAACTGGGATAACTCGGCAAACTTAGCCTCGTATTACGATACAATCATATTGTTTTACTCCAGCTTGATGAATTATACCTCCTTCATGTGACGAATACTTTCAGGAAAGTACTTGTCGTTGAACAAATCTTAGAACTTCTCTCAAGACATCTTTAGTGCGGAAGGTTGAGTACGTTTTACATATTCCCACCAATAATCTGTCTCTCCTCGAAACATGAAGGTGGCAAAGGGAACCTTTTCCCCCTCGGAGCATCCTAAGACATCAAATATCTTGGTGATATGCTGAATCCACGTCTCTGCCTTAAGTGATTCTGGCTTTCCCAAAAACTCCGGTGGTCCCAGCTTCTTGAATTGTTTAGCAGTGATTAGCCGTGAGTTTCCATTATTTCCACACTACTAGAAATTCGACATATAGCGACGAGCTATAGCGACGGTCAGCACGGAACCCTCGCTATAGGGTATATATATAGCGATGGTCACCTTCTAACCGTCGATATAGATTTTTTTTTTAAAGAAAAAACCATCCCACTTTCCCCCAAATCATTTCAGATTTCCCCCAAATCAATTTTCCTCCTCTCAAGTCCTCTCCCTCCTCTAACAGCTATTCTCTTCTTCTCTTAAAGTTATTCTCTTCTTCTCGTCCTCGATATGCTGCTAATGTTCCCCTGCTTTATCCCAAGCTCGCCGGCGGCGGCCAGTGGAGTCCGGGGAGATTCGCCTCTTTCCTAGATCCAGATCTCATTTGCAGCAACTGGAATTTCGTTTGTTGTAATCAAAGTAGGAAACACAAATCCGAGGGTAAACAGCGAGGCGTCCGCTTAGAAATAAAGCTATACTATACCCATCGTATATGTATTTGTTGTTGCCGCCAGTAGTCCTTAACGTGTAGTTTCCTGTATATTGCATTCTATTTGGGAAGTCATTATTATAAATTATGTAAAATTATTCAGAAACTTGTTGATAGTTATGTGAGTGCTTAGTGACATGTTGTAGCTACATCAAACTTTGTCATTCAGCACTACATTGAGTCTAACCTAGTAATGACTTATTGTTCTCTGAATGTATTATTCTGGGAATCAAGTATGTGTGTCCATTTACTCTCTCTCTTAATAAATGTCCAACTTTGACTTAGAATTGATTATAAGTTGTTGTTTTTTTTTTGTTCTGACAGGACTCGTTACCACCCTTGGAACGACTATTAATTGCAACGGAAATCATGATCTATTTTGTATGAGGTTGTTGCACAAGCCAAGAAAATTGTAGGGATGAATTATTCAACTATTATATTGTAATGTTGTAATATGAATGATTTTAAATGATGTATATAATATATTTTTATGTTTTATTTTATATTGTATTTGGGTTTGTTGAATAAATGTGCATTATTAATTTTTTTTTTAAATTTAAAAAGGCTATAGCGACGGTCATCGACCGTAGTTATAGCCTTCAATGACCGTAGGTAAAGAGTAAATACACGGTTTTGGCATGAGCTATAGCGACGGTCGCCAACCGTCGCTATAGGCCAAAAGACCGTCGCTATAGGTTTTAGTGACGCCTTCTACAGCGACGGTCGGCGACCGTCTCTATAGCCTATAGCGACGGTCTTTTGGCCTATAGCGACGGTCGGCGACCGTCGCTATAGGTCGATTTTCTAGTAGTGCCACCTGTATTTTGAACACGAATCTCTCTCGCTTGGTGTTGCATGAATTGCAGAAAGCTCCTAAACATCCAGTCGTTCATCATTTTGTCGGTGTTGTTGTTTACATGAGGATTATTGCCTTCCTAATACACATTATCCTGATTATTGATCGGCGGTGACTTAACGATCTCATGTGCTCCATTACTTATCTCAAAATTTTCAGATGCCATTTTCAAACACTGCCACAAAACAAGGGTTAATTGACATGCCACATATTATCTCTATATTATGACCGACCAATTAAATAACAAATAAGGTTAGGTAGGACACACTAGCGAAGGATTTACTCTTCAATCTTATCCTAGTTCTAGCCTCGGATATCCGCCAGGGATCATATCTCTAAGTTTTGATACCAACTGTGATGCCCCCAAATAGGTATACACAACTCATTCTGAGTCGCCAAATACATGACACATAATTCAAATACAAACTTAATTTATAAAACTGTTAAGTGTCGTGCAGAATACGACAAAACATAAAATGAGAGTTTTTAACACGAATATTGTCTCATACACAATATCCAAACTCAAATGGAGTCCTCATTACAATTATTATCACACTATTTTATAAAATAGTGAGGACTAATATAGCCACCATCTTGGACCATCACTCCATTCCCCGACTAGTCTCAGCTATATTCTCATTTCCTAAAGAGACAATGAAGAAAAAGGTGAGCTCAACTAGCTCAGTAAAGAATATTATGACTAAGATAATGTAGAATAAATTATCCTTAGCCTTCAACAGTGTAAAAACTGATAGAATACAATAGACAACAAGTTTAACTAAAACGGAACAAGTAATCCATTAGAAGAGTCAAGTAGAGCATGATATCTACTATCTTCTATGATTTAAAAGTTCATCATCAATATTTTATCTCTATAACATAGCTCAATAAATATTCCACATCATCAAATTATCCATGCTCTACAGGCCAAGGATATTCGTTGGTATCACATCCACAAAATATTCATGCACTACGGGCTAATGATATTCGTCAATGCACTACGAGCCATTGAAGACTTTTTACCACATCATTTGTCTGTAACATTACATGTTATGATTATACCGAAACATAATTTCTGGTCATAATCATACCAATAAATAGTCCATTTATGCACTACGGGCTAAAGATGACTTTCATCACAATTTAAGCATGAGGATGACGACAATGATATAAGAATTCAATTAAGTGAGATCAAGGTTAAATTTTAAGATTTATAATTCAATTTATTTAAAATTTAAAATATTCCAAATTGTCAACATGATAACTGCTTTGTGGAGTAAAATTCAAGAATAATATTCATGTATCAAAAATAATTTGGACAGAAGAGAAATCAATTTTTATTATGAATAGTACCCCAGGTGAATAGTACCTGAGTGAATAGTACTTTGTGAATAGTACCCTATGAAAAATATCCCGGCATGAAAACTTTAAAATTTAATAAGAATGTTCAGAAAAATATTTTTGTGAAATGATACTAGATGAAGCGAAAATTTCAAGGATATTCTACTAATTTAAAGGAGTATAGAAGCAATACTTGTGACGCCCCCAATATAAGTATACATCACTCATCTTGGGTTGCCAAATACATGGTACAGAATACAAATACAAACTTAAATATACAACATGAGATGTGAGTTTTAATACAAATATTGTCTTCTAGACAGTATTCAAACTCAAAATAAGTTCTCAATACATTTATTATCACACTATTTCACAGAATAGTGATGACTACTAATGCAACCATCTGGACCGTCACTCCGTTCCCCGACTAGTCCCAGCTATATTCTCATTTCCTGAAGAGAACAATCAAAGAAAAGGGTGAGCTCAACTAGCCCAGTAAGAAATATTATGACTAAGATAATGCAGAATAAATTATCGTTAGCCTTCAACAGTGTTAAACTGATAAAATACAATAGACATCAAGTTTAACTGCAGCGGAACAAGCAATCCATTAGAAGAGTCAAGTAGAACATGAAATATATTATCTTCTATGATTTAAAAAGAATTTATAATCAATTTTATCGCTGAGACTCAACTTAATAAATAATTTACATCATCAAATCACCCCTGTACTACGGCCAAGGATATTCATTAGTATCACGACCACAAATTTTCTATGCACTACAGGCCAAGGATATTCGTGTTTTCATCAATGGTCATGATCATGCCAACAACTATCCATCAATGCACTACGGGCCAATGAGGACTTTTACCACATCATTTATAACATTACGGTCATGATTATACCGAATAATCCCTGGTCATAATCATACCAAGTCCATCTATGCACTACGGGCCAAAGATGACTTTCATAACAATATAAGCATGAGGATAATGACACTGATATAATAATTCAATTAAAGAAAGCAAAGGATAAATTTTTAAAGATTTATAATTTAATTTATCCAAAATTCAATAATGTCCAAATTGTCAACATGATACTGCTTTATGGAGTAAAATTCAAGAATAATATTGTATCGAAAATGATTTGAACAAAAAAGAAATCAATTTTTTTCATGAATAGTACCCCGGGTAAATAGTAACAGAGTTAATAGTACCACGTGAAAAGTAACTTCGGGAATAGTAACCCCGTGAATAATACCCCGGCATGAAAAAGTTAAAACTTATCAAGATGCTCAGAATAATATTTTCATGAAAAGATACTAGATGAAGCATAAATATCAATGATATTTTACTAATTTCATGGAATGTAGAAGCCAAAACTTAACAAAACGTGTATATAATTCGAAATCTGAAACGAAATAATATTACTTACATACTACAGAGTATGGAAGAAAATATTATTTTATACGAATACTGAACAAAAATAATATCCCTTACCTTAAAAAGAAGAGTATTCCAACAGGTATAGCGGGGATATTCTTGAATAAAACTTGAACTGTTTACTGCGCTCAAAGCTTCCTTAAACTCTAAAAAAATACGCTCAAGATTATAGAAGAAGAATTCTCTGATTCTGGTGTGATTTTCAATTCTAACTAAACATCCTATTTATAGGAAAATGGAAATGATAATATTTGAGCGTATAGTGGAAATGGTTCACAGGCGAAAAATCGAATTCACGGACGCAGAAAATTTTCTGAAGAAATTTTTTTGATTTTTACTATGCAAACACTATGTATAATAAAATATAATATATTCTATTTTTCATAAAAAACAAAACTTATTATTATTATTATTATAACAAAAATAGTACACCTCCCGTGAATCATAAATTCTCCCCCCTGACAATTTATTTTTCAACACATGTGGGCCCCAACCTTTATTATATAAATAACTTTCTACTGATTATTTTGAAAAATAGGTAAATGAGGGTCCATAAAATAAGAAAAATTTACAACAAATACTTCATAAAAATCCCCTCAATATTTTTAACAGCATTTATTCATATTATTATCACTCGCAATATTAACAACCAGATCGTTCCCATGAAAGAGGGGGCTTTCCAATAAGAATTTCTCCCTATTGGCGCACAATTAGATGATCAAACCTCTCCTCGACAGAACTTTCTAGACATTGTTAATTATGCATATAATAATATGAACATCTTGTCATCTCAATTATTGATTTAATAATATATAAAATATTGACAATAATTGAATCAAATAACGTGAGATACTATGCAACAATTACTGTAGTAATAATTGAACAAAACTGAGTGACTTCTCACATAAGCATCAATAATCAATACCATGTGCTATTATGCAACCACGCGTATTACTATATTTTTAACATCGGGTATTTCAACAATTTAACGATAAAACTTCCGCCGTTATTTTTATAAAGAGATAATTATGTCGTTTTCTCATTCCGACAATAATTCCATTGTGGGGTCCACTAATGATTGTGTCGTCGTATGAATATTCCCTGTTAAAACGAATATTCCCCGACCAATCGAATATAATATAACAACTTGAGTACTTTGCAAAATTTATAAATATTACCCATAATTATAACATTATATCAAATTCACTCCTTAATATTCAAAAATGATATTTATAAAAAATTTATTTTTATTCATAAAAGTTGGGGTCTTACAAGACTTATCAAAATAAGTGTATAATTAGGAATATGAAACAAAATAATATTAATTACATACTACGGAGTATGTAAGAAAATATTATTTCTTACGAATATTGAATGAAAATAATATCCATTACCTTAAAAAGAGAGTAATTCTGACTGGTATAGACAGGTATAGCGGAGATACTCTTGAAAAAAGCTTGCACTATTTACAACACTCAAAGTTTCCTTAAACTCAAAAGAAATACGCTCAATATTATAAAAGAAGAATTATCTGATTCTGGTGTGATTTTCTTTTCTAAACTGAGCATCATATTTATAGGAGAATGACATGGTACTATTTAAGAAAAATCACACACGCATAGTAACCATATTCACGGGCGTCGAATTCTTCGGCGAATTTTTGATTTTCACTATGATGTACTATGCAAACATTATGCAGTACTATGCAATAAAATAAAATAAAATATATTCTATTTATAAAAAGTATTCTGTTTTATATAAAAATTTTATGTTTTATTACTATTATAATAATAATAAAACAAAAACTAAGATAACTTTCTACCAACGATTTTGAAAAATAAGTAAGTGGGAGTCTAGTTAATAAGCCAAACTTACAACAAATACTTCCTAAAAAAATCCCTCTATTTATCACAAATCATTTGACTTCTCTAAAAATATTTTTAATAATATTTATTCATCATTAATATTATAACTCACAATATTAACAACCAGATCATTCCCAGAAAAGATGGGATTTTTCGATAAGAACTTCTCCTTATTGATGCGCAATTAGATGACATAAACCCTTTTCTGGATAGAACTTTTTAGACATTGTCAATAATACAAATAATAATATGAATAACTTTGTCGTCTCAATTATTGATTTAATAATATAAAATATTACACAGATGCTATTGTCAATAATATGAGATACTATGATGCAACTATTATTGCAATAATTGAATAAAACTGAGTGACTTCTCACGTAAGCATCAACAATTAAAGATATTGTGCAATATCGTGTACTGTTGTGCAACCACGCGTATTACTGTACTTTTATCACAGGGTATTTCAATAGTTAACGGTAAAAGTTTTACCGTTATTTTTATAAAAAAGTTATTTATGTCACTTTCTATATCAGATAGTAATTCCGTTGTGGGGTCCACCAATGATTGTGTCGTCATACGGATATTCCCTGATAAAACGAATATTCTCCGACCAAACGAATATTTTATGACAACTTGGTTACTTTGCAAAATTTGTAAATATTACTTACAACTATAACATTATATCAAATCTACACCTTATTATTCAAAATAACATTTAAAGAAAATTAAATCTTTATTCAAAAAAGTTGGGGTCTTACATTTTCTTTATTTAAATTCAACAAAAAAATTAAATAAAATTCGCCCCTGTTGAGAAAAATTAATTCTGGATCTGCCCTTGTATATATATATATATATATTAGTTATAGAGACGCATTACATGTAGTGGTTAAAGCTTTTGGAAATTTGTTATTTTGTAGGGGTTCTGTATTTTGTTGTGACGCCCCCAAAATAGATATACATCACCCATATTGAGTCGCCAAATACATGGTACAAAATTCAAATACAACTTAATTATACAACAGTCGTGTAAAATACGAAAAAACATAATCTAAGAGTTTTAATAAGAATATTGTCAGCTAGACAATATCCACACTCAATGGAGTTCTCATTACATTTATTGTCACACTATTTAACAGAATAATGAGGACTACTAATGCTATCATCTGGACTGTCACTCCGTTTCCCGACTAGTTTCGGCTACGTTCTCATTTCCTGAAGAGACCAGTGAAAGAAATGGTGAGCTCAACTAGCCCAGTAAGAAATATTATGACTAAGATAATGCAGAATAAATTATCATTAGCCTTCAACAGTGTTAAAATGATAAAATATAATAAACATCAAGTTTAACTGCAGCGGAACACACAATCCATTAGAAGAGTCAAGTAGAGAATAAAATCTACTATCTTCTATGATTTAAAAGGTTTTTCATCACTTTTATCGCTGAGACTTAGCTTAATAAATAAACCACATCATCTCTGCACTACGGCCAATGATATTCATTAGTATCATGACCACAAATTATCCATGCACTACGGGCCAAGAATATTCGTGTATTCATCAATGGTCATGATCATGCCAACAACTGTCCATCAATGCACTACGGCTAATGAGGACTTTTACCACATCATTTGTAACATTACGGTCATTATTATACCAAATAATCCCTGGTCATAATCATATCAAGTCCATCCATGCACTATAGGCCACAAAGACTTTCAACATATTATAAACATGAGGATGAGGGCAATGATATAAGAATTTAATAAAATAAGTTCAAGGATAAATTTGTAAATATTTATAATTTAATTTATCCAGAAATCAATAACGTCCAAATTGTCAACATGATACTACTTTGTGGAGTAAAATTCAAGAATGCTCAGAAGAATATTTCCATGAAAAGATACTGGATGAAGCGTAAATTTCAAGGATATTCCACTAATTTCATGGAGTATAGTAGCCGAAACTTTAATCAACTGAGTATAATAGAATATATGAAATCGCAAATGGATTTTTGTCGCCATGTGGTAATCCACGTAGACAGATTATTCCAACAGAATAATAAAGAATGGAATAACAAAAGAATTCATGACCAGGCGTGGGTAATTAGCACAGACAGGTTATTCCCACAGAATTATAAAGAATGGAACCAGGTCATGCGTAATCCACACAGACATGACGTTCCACCAAAATAATAAAGAATGGAATAACAACAGAATTCACCAGGCATGCGATAGACCGCACAGACAGGTTATTCCAACAGAATAATAAATAATGGAATAACAGAAGAATTTCACCATATATGCGGTACTTCGCATAGACAGGTTATTCCAACATAATAAAAAAATGGAATAACAACCCTTACGAGTATTGAAAGAAAATAACTCTCTTCATGAATACGAAAGAAATAATACCCCTTACCTTAGAAACTCTGGATATTGGAATAGTGAGGTAGCAGACTTCTCTTCTTCTTTCTCTCTATAATAATTGCTCTAAAGCTTTTGTGAATTGGTGAGAAATGAAGGAACAATGAGCTTCTATTTATAGGAAAATATAATTTCGATAATTGCACGTTTTGGGGCTCAAAATATTATAGTATAATACCTTCCTCTTTTTCTTCATTTTTAATTTAGTCCTGCAAGTATTATCAAACTTGCACCACCTCCCCTAATAGTAAATAATGTGAATTAATAGTTCATTGATGTTACTCGATAGTATAATCATGTGAAAAAACTAATTACATTATAGTACCTTCAACTATACCTCCATTTTAAATTTAGTCATGCAAATATTATTAATCTTGCACCACCTCCCCTAATAGTAAATGAATGTGAATCAATAGTAAACACATATGAACAAATAGTTATAAGTATGTGAAATAATAGCAATTAATTGCTCATTTATCCGATTAATTACTCGATTGGTCAATATAACCTACAGACATCAATTATTATCGAAATAAATGTCGATTTCCACTAACACTAATAATCCCAACACAATGGAACTATCGATTTCATCTTTAATCAACACAACTTATTTATCATTAATATTATAACTCACAATATTTAACAACCAGGTCGTTTTCAGAAAAGAGGGGGCTTTTCGATAAGGATTTCTCCTTATTGGCGCACAATTAGGCGACCAAACCTCTCCTTGACAAACATCTAGACATTGTCAATATTGCAAATAATAATATGAATAACTTTATCGTCTCAATTATTGATTTAATAATAATAAATATTATGCAGATGATACTATGATAATAATTGAATCAATAATATGAGAGATATGATGCAGCAATTACTGTAGCAATAATTGAGTATAACTGAGTGACTTCTCACGTAAGTATCAATAATCAACACCGTGTGCTACTATGCAACCACGCGTATTACTATACTTTTACTACCGGGTAGTTCAACAGTTTTAACGGTAACACTTTCACCGTTATTTTTATAAAAAGATAATTATGTCATTTTCTAACTACGACAATACTTCTGTTGTGGGGTCCAACAATGATTGTGCCGTCGTACGAATATTCCTTGTTAAAATGAATAGTCCCCGACCAATCGAATATTATATAACCACTTGCTTACTTTGCAAAATTTGTAAATATTACCCACAACTATAACATTATATCAAATCCACACCATAATATTCAAAAATATATTTTGAGAAAATTATTCTTTATTCATAAAAGTTGGGGTCTTACATTTGTAGTATAAGGAAGTTTTATGCTCAAGAACAGACTCATTCTGACTTGGAATGAGCGAGTTATGACGTTGCAAAGTAGCTGTGGAGTTAAAGAAAAAACTTCTTGTTATTGCTTCAATTGCAGTATGTTTTATTCTGTAGCGGACACCCTAAAGCAGACATTTTATACTGTCTGGATTATAAGAAAAAAACTTAGTCTAAAGCAGACACCATAAATCAAACGGGTCAGACTGTCTGCTTTACCCCTATAGCAGAAAATGATAAAGTTGATCGTGTTGATTAAATTATAAAACGTGAACACCGGGGGACTTCCAAATTGAATTCTAAATTATGAATGAAGCTAAGAAAGAAGTAAACTGAGGTGTATATGGTTATGTAAAATCCGAACATCGTGAACTATGAAATATGCTAAAATAAACCAATTTAAGCATCATTATATGACTAATGGGTATGTTCAACCTTAATGATATATATAGGTCATTTGAAGAACGATTGGTAGCATTCTGGAAAATCGCGTAGCAGGCAAGTATCTTAACTCCATTCAATTTTTATATTGAATAAAAGTTTCCTAATCTTGCACAATTAATTATTGTGTGCAATTATGTTGATGTTGTGCAAACTTTTTATGTTATACAAGTATTGTATCTTGTACATATTATTATTTTGTGCAAGACATTCGTTTAAACTATAGAATTTCGTTTGATATATGAAATTCACCGGATTATGTGATATGAGCTATGAAAAAGGAGTATTGCTATTTGATTAGGCTTAACTCGATTTGTTGAGCTATTCCAATCAAAATATTTATTGTTGAGATATGAATTGTAATAATTCTTGAATTGTGATAAGTTTATAATGTCAAATCAAATACTCTGGACAAGTATTCGTATGTATTGCACCCCATGCAATAATGTGTTATGTGAATAAATGTTGTGTCATAGTAGTGAAGTAGACATATTAGATATCAAATCTAAGAAAGAGTAGAGAAGAAAGGTTAAAGTCTTGACAATTGGTCAATATGTCATTTCAAAAACGTTATATGAAAGGAAATTGTTGTTCCTATTTATTCAAAACTGCTTCACAACTATTGTTTAGTTGTTGAAGTTTTCAAAGAATATGTTGATATTCATTATGTTGTTGATTGTTTATTCAACTGTTATACTTGCTGAGCAATTAAATGTTCACACTTGGTTAAAATAAAATGTTTTTAGCAAAGTTAGAAAGAATAGAGGAATCCGGTGAAGATTAAAAAAATGATCAACTATTGATTCGAAGAATTGCATGTTAAATTATATATATCTATTGTGGAGGAGAGAAAAGTCACAAACATATTGTTGTAATAGATAAATGATGTAATATTCATTATTATTATGATTTGAAAATGTAAAGGTCTTAGAATTAACCTGAGATTAGAAGTGATATACATTGTAATAATATTTAAATAAAATTTATGTCTTAAGATTATATGGGTGTATGTATTAAATGAGTAGCACCGTGACACACCAGACCAGGGTTTTAAGGTGACCGGGGCGGTGAGGGCGTTAAAATGGAAATATCATTATGGAACTCAATTTCATCAACTAACGAATTTTTGGACTTGATAACTAACGGATTCAGTGGAAGATAAAAATTAAATGAAAGTTTGAATTGTTTAAACCCACTAAATTTTCTCCAACAAACAAGTCCTTGTTGATTTTCTTTGTTTACCATTCTGCAAAATCATTATATCAATATGGGTATTAATAACAGAAAATAGGAGAAAATCATGATTAAATTGTGTTAAACCATAAATTTTGATACCTTTTGAAGTACAGTGGAGATGGAAATATAGAGAGAAAGAGAAAGTAAAATCTAAAAAAGGAGATGAAGAAAGGGACACGGAGATGAAGAGACTGAGATGATGAGAAACTTTGACTGAAATGGAGAGAGCGAATGAACCCAAGGAGAGAGAGATTTTTTTTGAAATGATAGAGATATTCCGGGCTCCACAATTTAATACTGCGAATGCTAAGGATTTTTTTTATTCTTTTAAGTTCCAGGCTCCGTAATTTAAAATTGTGTACGATGACTTGTACAAGGGAGGTATTTTGGATATTTTTTTTCGTCCGCAGTATTAAACTGCGGATGTGAGTTATATCAATTGTTTGATATTCGGATGGACACTCAAGATTTGTTATAAAGATAATCTTAATTTGACAACGTTGGTTATGGTTAAGTACTCTCCACACACACACACACACACACATATATATATATATATATATAGAGAGAGAGAGAGGCTGCATTTGACTTTGGAGTTGCATGTTCATATGCAAGATGTACAGAGTACAAATTTCATGGCAATCAGCAATGATTAACCATAAGTTTGAATACAACACTCTTATTAGAGTTATGTAAAAGAAAACTTGCCTGAACCGTTGATTACCTCAACGCAAATTAATTTAATCTCTCACGAAAGACCTATCAGTTATAAGATTGATCTTTTAATCAGTATAACATACTTTATTCTATAACACTATCTAATACTTAATCAAATATTAGATAACAACTTAACACATCAATATTATTATCATCCTTTGATAATTATTCAATCACTATTCCATATCCCTTATGATTTAACACTCGCTTTTCATATCATAAATTATTCATTAACATGTAATAAGGCAAACACTAATCCAGCACCCTGGATTCTATATCTAACAACCAAATTTATAATTCAGTAACCTGGATTCACCAATCCATTAATTCAGTCAACTTCTTTTCAATCCAACAATCTAAACTGCAATCCAGCAAACTGGATTCGACATAATTTCAATTCATCAAACTGTATTTCAATCCAGTAAACTGGAATCACAATTTACCTAATCCAGCAAGCTGTATTCTATATCCATATCACAAAAATACCAAATCAATGTATTATTCTCCTATCCTTTGGTCAAACATATATACATGTATTTCATGTACAAAATTATTTTTCCATAATTTTCAAACTTCCTTTGGTATTTTTCAAAAATTAATTTCTAGTGCGTAGCTTAAGAAATTAGCTACCTCGTGCTTAACTCCAGTAATGCCCATCTCTTGGCATAACCTTATATATGTTAACGTGATGCTCCATTTTAAATTTCGTGGCAATCGGAGTTGTAGAACTCCAGTTATAGCGATTTCCATCAGAAAATCACAAAAATTAGAACGGTCATAACTTGGTCGTTTTAACTCGAAATCAGCTCATTTTTGGACAAAAGCTACATAATACCATATATTTTCATTTCCCAAAAGCCTGGAATTTTTCTCATTAAATAAATGTCTGAAACAGCCCCCGGAAAATTTTGGGCAGAAACTTTTTGCACTTTGGCAGTTTTGGAGTCCTTCACCAAAACATAAATAAAACGAAATCTGTAACTCCGGTTAATGATCCGTCAATTTTTTTGGGTTCATATCTTTCTAAACTACAGTTTTGATCTATCACAATCTATATTTGGACATGTTAAGCTCCCGGAATTTAGCCCGGAAGTGGCTGTTACAAAACTGTCCTTTTAACAGTTTTCTTAACTTTGTGTAGTTTGGGAGAAATCTCATAACTTGGTCATTTTTCAACCTATTTGAGTAATTCCAAAGGGATTTTACCCTTAACACATATATATAGCATCCCAAAAACATAAATCACAAATATCCATCATAGATTTCAAAGATCCAAAAGCTTGATCACACTTTTTAAAAGTTTAACTTTTCCGGAAAATTCCATTTTTCTATTCCTTTGATTCCAACCAAAATCAACACCCAATATGGGTAATACCAAACACAAAACACTCATCAACATGTATATACATGGCTTTTTAGAAACAAAGTTTCTTATTTCCTCAAACAAGCATCAAACAAAATCAAAACTAAGAGAAAAAAAATCATATTTTCTATCTTTTGAAAAACCTAGCTTCCATTCCACACTTTAGATCTAACTTTTGATCTACAAAAGAGTTGGATCTACATATTAAACACTTATATACACATAGATCTAAGGTTTTAAGCCTCAAGATCACAACTTCAAGTTGTCAAAAATCAAATCAAAACATAAAGGAAATAGACTACATAAGTAGACATTTTGTTATACCTTAGCTTGATTTCTTGCTAAACCTTCTTCTTCTTCTTAGCTTGATCATGGAGCTTGGATGCCTCACCTAAAACTCTCCTTTCTCTCCACCATGAGGCTGCCGAACTAGCCCTCCCTCTCACTCTCTCATACACGAAAATTCTAGAGAGAATAGATTTATTTGGCTTGATAAATAAAGTAAGAGATTTTTCTTACTTTTCTTAATTTAATCAAATTGATTCAATGAATCTCATTGCTAGGTGGCTGATTTGTATGGCCTTAGTCATATGCTATGCTATGTTAGGGTTAGGGTTGGTGAACCACCAAGGATAAGGCTTGCAAGCTTTCTCAAAAAAAAATCCACAAAGGGTATTTTAGTCCTTTCCTTTTATTTCTAGATTTCTCAATTGTTGCATCCCATAGGGTTTAGGTTTTGAGAAATCTAGGATTTAGGGTTGGTCACCAAACCAATATCTTGCCAAGATTTGCAAGTTACCTTAAAAAAAATGTGACACATAGCCTAATTGGGTGAATTATCTATTGCCAATTATGTGGTATATAAATGGATGATGTGCATGCACATCTCCCTCTCCTTTCACCTCTTCATTACCCGGCCAAGTGGCCTCTCTTTCTCCCACATTTTAATTTCTATTAGTCTCCTAATATCTTAGCTTGCTAGCCTTGGTTAATAATTATATACTAAGCTATAAAAGGCTAGGCTATTTAGGTGGGTTGGTAAACAACTAAAGTGAGCAATTAATACATTCATCTCCCCGTCTCTTCTCTCTTGTATGGCCGGCCAAGTGGCCTTAGAATGCACCAAGTTTGGATTTTTATTTTACTAAACCAATGACCAAAAAGTCCCTCCATACTTGGATCAAGTTTTGGGCTTTCTAATAAAAATATTTGGGTCATTCCTTTAATGTATTGCTTGAGCCTCTAACCAATATCTTTCGCCAACACTTGGACTATAAAATATACATAATCCACTACATTTAATTCTTATCCAACCCAATTCATTTAATTAGGGTTTTCACTTCTCCATTAAAACATCAATCCTTGCTCATAAACATTTATTTCCTTAACCCAATTAGACTTGCTATAATAGGGTTATAAAATTAATCATTTGAGATATATAAAATAAATCTCTTAGAATTAGTAAGTATTCTAAATATCACAATTCTCTTTTTTCATAACCCTTAAGTTATTAAATCCTTCATTCCTAATTTATAATTAGGGTTACACTAGTTTCTTTTGTTTGTTTATATAATAAACAAAGATAAACCATCACATAATGTTCATATTCCTTACACACAACTTTTTAACCCTTAGGGTTTAATACTTTACATTTAGGATTCCCAAATTAGGGTTTAAATTCTCGAAACTGAAATTAGAGTTTCTGAATATATCGTTAGGGTTTCTAACAATTCGTTAGATTTTTCTAACTTAATAAACATATGATTAACATAACTTTAGGGTTTGCTAAAGTTATAACTTATCTGATCAATCCTTGATCTCAAATCATTACGGTTCACATATGTAACCAAATATACCGACTAGTATTCACTTCGATACTTATCCTTGAAAATTCTTCAAAAGAATTTTAAATCTACCATAATCTTATGCCTCATTACTAGACTATCACTTACAGTCTATCACATAATTCAAGTCTTATCCAAAACTTTTGAAATTCTTAGAATTTCATTACATAACTGCCAATTCCATACTCTTATTTCCTGTCTAGGTTCTAATATTGAACCTTAAATCAATCAATTATGATTTTAAAATTTTGTCCAAATTCTCGGGTTGTCACATTCACCCCTCCTTCTAAGAATTTCGTCCCCGAAATTCACCTTACACCTTACACCGTGCACCTTACACCATTCATACTGAGCGATCACATAAGACCTTGAACTTATTTTCTCGGGTATCTATCAAAGATACTCAAACTTCTCGGGTATCTATCAAAGATACTCAAACTTCTCGGGTATCTATCAAAGATTTACTTTTATATATACTCAAATTTCTCGGGTATCTATTTAAGATACTCAAACTTCTCGGGTATCTATCAAAGATACTCAAACTTCTCGGGTATCTATTTAAGATACTCAAACTTCTCGGGTATCTATCAAAGATACTCAAACTTCTCGGGTATCTATCAAAGATACTCAAACTTCTCGGGTATCTATCAAAGATTTACTTTGATATATACTCAAATTTCTCGGGTATCTATTAAAGATACTCAAAACGCGAGCAAAGATCAAACTCACACTAAGTATTCCTGTATTTACAACTCCATCATATTTTTATCATCTCTGCACCAGGTTACATGGTACATGAGTCATAATTAAAAACAAATTTTGATATTTCAAATCATTTGCTTAAACATTCTATCTGTTCCTATTATCCTCAATACTCCATTCACACACAACTATACCAGTTCATAAAATCACACTTATGAGTCCATAAATTGCCACAATCATATGAGTTCACGAACTTTCCTAGACAGACCTTTGGCGTCCATTCGCTGAGGGGTTCATAAACATTTCATATAACTATGCGTCAAGTATGTCACATAAGTATGAATTTTAAGAACTTGTACTTAACCTTATATTCTCTAACTATGACCTATCTATCTGTCATACACATGAGAAAGGAATCACCCTCTTAACACGCATATAGCAAATAGCGCGACACAAACATTTCAATGATTATCAGTGCCAGAAACTAAGTGGTTGTCAAACCAAACTCAGCCACTAATCAATATAGAAAGCTAAGCAGACAATTCCCCGCCCATACAAAGAATTGGTCAACCTATCCACTACATCGACCAGGAAGCTAAGTGATTCTAAAACCAAGTACAAATTCCCCGCCCATACAAGAAATCATACAACTCAGCGGCTGACACGAGTCCTCAATTGAAATCCCATATAATTCTAGCTCCACACTTATTCCATACTAATTTTATTTAATCCGAATTTACAATTCATAACTCTTTCATGAGTTTTCATAGTACAATTTCATAGTACAACTGATGCACAACATCTTGCTGTAAACTTTTCAATCATTAGATTGATTCTTTTCCCACATCATAACCTTATCAGATCACGGGGTGACCTTATCGTATATATTACGATTCAATTCTATGCACTATGATAGTTTTTGTTTTACGATCTTCTATCCCTGCACTTTCAGTCTTTTAGACTCGATCTATTCACCATTACTGTTCAACTTTATTATCAGAGTTAGGGAACTCTGTGTCTTTACACTCGCCGAGATTCATCTTTGAATCTTACCGACACACTAACTCGACTTGAGTTAGTACTTAATCCTAATCACTGCGGTTATTTATCTCAGGTATTCCTACCTAAGCTTCATAACCAACAGCTCTGATACCAACTGTAGTAACCCCGAATCCGGGCCCCTAATCGTCGCGGACTCGGTACGCTATTTCTATAACTATACTGTAGTATCCCCGAATCCGGGCTCCGAATCGCCGCGGATCCGGTATACTATTTCTTTCACTAATTGCGGAAGATATAAACATAAATTGTTTATACATTACGTTACACACTATTCCCCAAAATTGAGTAACCTTAACTGATTACACAATTCATAAGTTATTTAACACAGAACATTATTATCAACTATTTTATTACAAAATAGCTGCATATATTGCCCCAAGCTGAACTTGGCATTTATCTTTTTCAGTATCCGAACGCATTCGCCTTATCTGCAAGGTTTTATCATGATATAGCAAGTGTGAGCATAAAAGTTGCCCAGCAAGTTTATATACAACAATATAACGATATATCATGATTGAAGAGTATGAATAATTGGCTGGCTATAATTCAACAATATAATTGTGAACTAGCAGGAACAAAATTTTGACTGAACAAGTATTTTACATGAACAAACATTTCTGAACCAACTGGTAATGAATGTGATCAGCCTTTCATACCTGACTTATATATGCAAGCTGTACAGAGTACAAATTTTATGGCAATCAGCAATGATTAACCATAAGTTTGAATACAACACCCTTATTAGAGTTAAGTAAAAGAAAACTTGCCTGAACCGTTGATTACCGCAACGCAAATTAATTTAATCTCTCACGAAAGACCTATCAGTTATAAGATTGATCTTTTAATCAGTATAACATACTTTATTCCATAACACTATCTAATACTTAATCAAATATTAGATAACAACTTAACACATCAATATTATTATCATCCTTTGATAATTATTCAATCACTATTCCATATCCCTTATGATTTAACACTCGCTTTTCATATCATAAATTATTCATTAACATGTAATAAGGCAAACACTAATCCAGCACCCTGGATTCTATATCTAACAACCAAATTTATAATTCAGTAACCTGGATTCACCAATCCATTAATTCAGTCAACTTATTTTCAATCCAGCAATCTAAACTGCAATCCAGCAAACTGGATTCGACATAATTTCAATTCATCAAACTGTATTTCAATCCAGTAAACTGGAATCACAATTTACCTAATCCAGCAAGCTGTATTCTATATCCATATCACAAAAATACCAAATCAATGTATTATTATCCTATTCTTTGGTCAAACATATATACATGTATTTCATGCACAAAAATTATTTTTCCATAATTTTCCAACTTCCTTTGGTATTTTACAAAAATTAATTTCTAGTGCGTAGCTTAAGAAATTAGCTACCTCGTGCTTAACTCCAGTAATGCCCATCTCTTGGCATAACCTTATATATGTTAACGTGATGCTCCATTTTAAATTTCGTGGCAATCGGAGTTGTAGAACTCCAGTTATAGCGATTTCTGTCGGAAAATCACAAAAATTAGAACGGTCATAACTTGGTCGTTTTAACTTGGAATCAGCTCATTTTTGGACACAAGCTACATAATACCATATATTTTCATTTCCCAAAAGCCTGGAATTTTTCTCATTAAATAAATGTCTAAAACAGCCCCCGGAAAATTTTGGGCAGAAACTTTTTTCACTTTGGCAGTTTTGGAGTCCTTCACCAAAACTTAAATAAAACGAAATCTGTAACTCCGATTAATGATCCGTCAATTTTGTTGGGTTCTTATCTTTCTAAACTACAGTTTTCATCTATCACAATATATATTTGGACATGTTAAGCTCTCGGAATCTAGCCTTGAAGTGGCTGTTATAAAACTGTCATTTTAACAGTTTTCTTAACTTTGTGTAGTTTGGGAGAAATCCCATAACTTGGTCATTTTTCAACCTATTTGAGTAATTCCAAAGGGATTTTACCCTTAACACATATACCTAGCATCCCAAAAACATAAATCACAAATATCCATCATAGATTTCAAAGATCCAAAAGCTTGATCACGCTTTTTAAAAGTTTAACTTTTCCGGAAAATTCCATTTTTCTATTCCTTTGATTCCAACCAAAATCAACACCCAATATGGGTAATACCAAACACAAAACACTCATCAACATGTATATACATAGATTTTTAGAAAGAAAGTTTCTTATTTCCTCAAACAAGCATCAAACAAAATCAAAACTAAGAGAAAAAAATCATGTTTTCTATCTTTTGAAAAACCTAGCTTCCATTCCACACTTTAGATCTAACTTTTGATCTACAAAAGAGTTGGATCTACATATTAAACACTTATATACACATAGATCTAAGGTTTTAAGCCTCAAGATCACAACTTCAAGTTGTCAAAAATCAAATCAAAACATAAAGGAAATAGACTACATAAGTAGACATTTTGTTATACCTTAGCTTGATTTCTTGCTAAACCTTCTTCTTCTTCTTAGCTTGATCATGGAGCTTGGATGCCTCACCTAAAACTCTCCTTTCTCTCCACCATGAGGCTGCCGAACTAGCCCTCCCTCTCACTCTCTCATACACGAAAATTCTAGAGAGAAAATAGATTTAGTTGGCTTGATAAATAAAGTAAGAGATTTTTCTTACTTTTCTTAATTTAATCAAATTGATTCAATGAATCTCATTGCTAGGTGGCTGATTTGTATGGCCTTAGTCACATGCTATGCTATGTTAGGGTTAGGGTTGGTGAACCACCAAGGATAAGGCTTGCAAGCTTTCTCAAAAAAAAATCCACAAAGGGTATTTTAGTCCTTTCCTTTTATTTCTAGATTTCTCAATTGTTGCATCCCATAGGGTTTAGGTTTTGAGCAATCTAGGATTTAGGGTTGGTCACCAAACCAATATCTTGCCAAGATTTGCAAGTTACCTTAAAAAAAATGTGACACATAGCCTAATTGGGTGAATTATCTATTGCCAATTATGTGGTATATAAATGGATGATGTGCATGCACATCTCCCTCTCCTTTCACCTCTTCATTACCCGGCCAAGTGGCTCTCTTTCTCCCACATTTTAATTTCTATTAGTCTCCTAATATCTTAGCTTGCTAGCCTTGGTTAATAATTATATACTAAGCTATAAAAGGCTAGGCTATTTAGGTGGGTTGGTAAAAAACTAAAGTGAGCAATTAATACATTCATCTCCCCGTCTCTTCTCTCTTGTATGGCCGGCCAAGTGGCCTTAGAATGCACCAAGTTTGAATTTTTATTTTACTAAACCAATGACCAAAAAATCACTCCATACTTGGATCAAGTTTTGGGCTTTCTAATAAAAATATTTGGGTCATTCTTTTAATGTATTGCTTGAGCCTCTAACCAATATCTTTCGCCAACACTTGGACTATAAAATATACATAATCCACTACATTTAATTCTTATCCAACCAAATTCATTTAATTAGGGTTTTCACTTCTCCATTAAAACATCAATCTTTGCTCATAAACATTTATTTCCTTAACCCAATTAGACTTGCTATAATTAGGTTATAAAATTAATCATTTGAGATATATAAAATAAATCTCTTAGAATTAGTAAGTATTCTAAATATCACAATTCTCTTTTTCCATAACCCTTAAGTTATTAAATCCTTCATTCCTAATTTATAATTAGGGTTACACTAGTTTCTTTTGTTTGTTTATATAATAAACAAAGATAAACCATCACATAATGTTCATATTCCTTACACACAACTTTTTAACCCTTAGAGTTTAATACTTTACATTTAGGATTCCCAAATTAGGGTTTAAATTCTCGAAACTGAAATTAGAGTTTCTGAATATATCGTTAGGGTTTCTAACAATTCGTTAGATTTTTCTAACTTAATAAACATATGATTAACATAACTTTAGGGTTTGCTAAAGTTATAACTTATCTGATCAATCCTTGATCTCAAATCATTACGGTTCACATATGTAACCAAATATACCGACTAGTATTCACTTCGATACTTATCCTTGAAAATTCTTCAAAAGAATTTTAAATCTACCATAATCTTATGCCTCATTACTAGACTATCACTTACAGTCTATCACATAATTCAAGTCTTATCCAAAACTTTTGAAATTCTTAGAATTTCATTACATAACTGCCAATTTCATACACTTATTTCCTGTTTAGGTTCTAATATTGAACCTTAAATCAATCAATTATGATTTTAAAATTTTGTCCAAATTCTCGGGTTGTCACAGTTTTAACGGTAACACTTTCACCGTTATTTTTATAAAAAGATAATTTTGTCGTTTTCTAACTACGACAATACTTCCGTTGTAGGGTCCACCAATTATTGTGCCGTCTTACGGATATTCTCGACAAAAAGAATATTCCCCGACCAAACGAATATTTTATAACAACTTGCATACTTTGCAAAATTTTCACATATCACCCTTAACTTTAACCCTTTCTCAATTTAACCATTTACTAAATAAAATAATAATTATAAGAAAATTGAATACTTTCATTTCATAATTTCGGGATCTCACATTATTGATTTCTGTATAAATTAAATTATAAATCTTTAAAATTTATCCTTAAACTTGTTTTATTGAATTCTTATATCATTGTCATCATCCTCATGTTTATATTATGTTGAAAGTCATTTGTGGCATGTAGTGCATAGATGGACTTGGTATGATTATGACCATGGATTATTCGGTATAATCATGACCGTAATGATACAAATGATGTGGTAAAAGTCCTCATTGGCCCGTAGGGCATTGATGGACAGTTGTTTGCATGATCATGACCATTTATGAAAACACGAATATCATTGGCCCATAGTGTATGGATAATTTGTGGTCGTGATACTAATGAATACCCTTGGCCGTAGTGCAGGGATGATGTGGATTATTTATTAAGCTGAGTCTCAGCGATAAAAGTGATGAAAAACCTTTTAAATCATAGAAGATAGTAGATTTTATTCTCTACTTGACTCTTCTAATGGATTATTTGTTCCGCTGTAATTAAACTTGATGTTTGTTATATTTTATCAGTTTAACACTGTTGAAGGCTAACGATAAATTATTTTATATTATCTTAGTCATAATATTTCTTACTGGGATAGTTGAGCTCACCCTTTTGCTTTCATTGTTCTCTTCAAAAAATGAGAACATAGCCGGGACTAGTCGGGGAATGGAGTGACGATCCAGATGATAGCATTAGAAGTCCTCACTATTCTATAAAATAATGTGATAATAAATGTAATGAGGACTCTATTTGGGAGTGGATATTGTCTAGAAGGCAATATTCTTGTTTAAACTTTCAGCTATATTTTGTCACGACAATTATATTATTAAAGTTGTATTTAAATTTTGAACCATGTATTTGGCGACTCAAGATGGGTGATGTATACCTATTTTGAGGGCGTCACAGGTTCTACTCGTATATTTGCCATCATCACGTTGGTCCCTGGAGTCTTTAAATCTATCTCCATCCTTTGCAAGTTATATTAAATGGGCATTTCCGATCTTCTACTCAATGTGTCAGCTACTATGTTCATTTTACCAGTATGGTATTGAATGGTATGATCATAATCTTTCAACAGTTCAAGCCAACATTGTTGCTGCGGTGAAGAAATATTTGAGGCTTTTATAATCCGTAAAGATCTCCATTTTCTCCCCATACAAGTAATACCTCCAAATTTTAAGTGCGAAGACAACAGTTGCCAACTCTAAATCATGAGTAGGATAATTCCTCTCATATTCTTTGAGTTGTCGAGAGGCATAGGCTATAACTTTCCCATGTTGTATGAGAACACATCCTAACCCTTTGCTTGAAGCATCACTGTAGATGACAAATCCCTCCGAGCCAGATGGTATTGTCAGAACAGGTGCTGAAATGACTCTCCTCTTGAGTTCTTGAAAACTCTTCTCACATTCCACGCTCCAACCGAATTTTGTATCTTTCTGAGTCAGCTGAGTTAATGGAGTAGCGATTCGAGAAAACCCTTCTACGAATCTCCGATAATAACCAGCTAAGCCGAGAAAGCTACGTACTTCGGTCACTGATTTAGTTTCTCCCAGTTTTGAATAGCTTCAATCTTTGCCGGGTCAACAGATATTCCATGACTTGATATTACATACCCAAGGAACACTACTTCCTCAAGCCAGAACTCGTATTTCATCAACTTGGCATAAAGCTTATTTTCACGAAGCTTTTGGAGTATCAGCCTCAAGTGTTGCTCATGATTTTCACAGCATTTGGAATATATGAGGATATCATCAATAAAGACGATCACAAAGTGATCCAAACATTCCTTGAATACTCGGTTCATCATATCCATGAAGGCAGCAGGAGCATTACTCAATCCAAAAGACATGACTAGTTCTGAAAGACGTCTTTGGAATGTCATCGATTCTAATCTTTAGCTGATGATATCCGGAACGAAGATCAATCTTTGAAAAGAATTTGGCGCCTTGCAACTGGTCAAACAGGTCATCAATACGTGGCAATGAGTACCTATTCTTAATGGTGACATGATTCAACTCTAGATAATCAATACAAAGTCGTAAACTCCCATCTTTCTTCTTCACGAATAGAACAGGAGCACCCCAAGGAGACGTACTAGGATGAATGAAATCGATGTCTAACAACTCCTGTAGTTGGGTCTTTAACTCCTGAAGTTCAATAGGAGTCATTCGATATGGGGCTTTGGAAATGGGTTTTGTACCAGGTTCAAGGTCGATAAAAAATTCAATTTCACGCTCTGGGGGTAGGCCAGGAAGTTCTTCAGGGAATACATCAGGAAATTTATTAACAATAGAAATATCATTCAAATCTGACGTATTTTTTGTTTAAATCTGTGACATGAGCCAAGAAAGCTTGACATCCATTTTTCAATAAATGAATAGTTTTATGGCTTGAGATGACAATGATTGATTTTAATGGCTTGGTTTCTTGAATTCGCATAATAGGTTGGTTAGAAATATGAAAGCTAACAACCTTACAAAAATAATCAATTTTTGCATGATGAGTATTTAACCAATCAATCCCTAGAATCACGTCAAATGCAAGTATTTTCAATGAAATAAGATCGATAGGTAATGTGATGGTACCGATTTGAACCAAACAAGACTTATAAACAGTGGATGTAATGAAGATTTCTCCCAACGAAGTTTTCACAAATAATTCAAATTCTAATTTCTCCGGAGTCAAATTTAAACATTGAGCGCAAGTAGGAGAAATAAAAAAATGGGTAGAACCAGTATCAAATAAGGTATAGACTTCGCTAGAGTTTATGATAAGCTTACCCGTGATGACCTCGTTCGGGTTCCTTGCTTTCTGGGTGGTCACAACAAACGTTTTCCCATGAACTACTGATTTTGACTTGTCTAGGATGACATTTTGTGTCACCGTTCCAACTGGACTTGGCTTCCCAGTATGACAATCTAGCTAGGTGATCTTCTCTTCCACAATTATAACACGTTTTGATCTACTACGCACAGTTTGGACTGATGTATCCCTCCCCTCTGTATTTGAAGCATATGATAGGTGGTCGTTCTCTTTCCTTAACAACGGGTGTTGTTGCTGATGTCTTTCCATCATTGTTAAATTTTCTCTTCTTGAAATTTCCATTCTTAATGTCTTGGCCATGATTACCACCGAAGTGGTTACCATTTCTGGCATGTTGATTCCCTCCACGTTTGTTGTCATCGCTTCGATGACTGTTACCACTGGTATTATCATTTTGCCGGCTGTTTTCTCTTGGTTGGGTTGACTCATTATCGCGCTCCAATAACTGAGCCCTATTTACAACATCTGCATACAAACACAGTTTATGAGAAATTAGATATTGACGTATCTTGGTTTCAAACCTCTTAGAAATATCCGCATTCATTCTCTCCTCATTATCAACCAAGTGAGATGCAAACCGGAACAACTCGACAAACTTAGCTTCGTACTGCGACACGGTCATATTGTTCAGCTCCAACTTGATGAACTTTACCTCTTTTATGTGACGAATACTTTCGAGAAAATACTTGTCGTTGAATAGTTCTTGGAACTTCTCCCAAGACATCTTCAGTGCTGCAGGTTGAGTACGCTTTACCGATTCCCACCAGTAATCTGCCTCTCTTCGCAATATAAAGGTGGCAAAGGGAACCTTTTGCTCCTCGGAGCATCCAAAGACATCAAATATCTTGGTGATCTGCTTTATCCACACTTCCGCCTTAAGTGGTTTTGGCTCTCCAATAAACTCTGGTGGTCCCAGCTCCTTGAACTGTTTAGCGGTGACCGTCCGAGAGTTTCCAGTGTTTTCACCTATATTTTGGACAAGAGCCGCTCTCGCCCGATATTGCATGAATTGCATAAAGCCTCTGAACATTCCATCGTTTATCATTTGGTCAGTGTTGTTGTTTGCATGATGATTGTCGCCTTCCTAATGCACATTATCCTGATTATTGATCAGTGGAGACTCAACGGTCTCCTGAGCTCCATTGCTATTCTCAACATTCTTGGATGACATTTTCAAATACTGCCACAAAATAAGGGTTAATTGACATGCAATATATTATCCCTATACTTTGACCGACCAATTAAATACCAAATAAACTTAGGTAGTTCATACTAGCGAAAGAATTCCCCGTCTCTCCCCTCCTAGTTATAGTCTCACATCTTAGCCAGGGATCATATCCCTAAGCTCTGATACCAACTGTGACGCCCCCAAAATAGGTTTACATCACCCATCTTGAGTCGTCAAATATATGGTACAAAATTCAAGTGTAACTTAATAATACAACTATCGTGTGACATACGAAAAAACTTAAACTGAGAGTTTTAATACGAATATTGTCTTCTAGATAGTATTCAACTCAAATGGAGTCCTCAATACATTTATTATCACACTATTTCATAGAATAGGGAGGACTACTAATGCTACCATTTGACTGTCACTCTGTTTCCCGACTAGTCTCGGCTATGTTCTCATTTCTTGAAGAGGACAATAAAAGCAAAAGGGTGAGCTCAACTAGCCCAGTAAGAAATATTATAACTAAGATAATGCAGAATAATTTATCGTTAGCTTTTAACAATGTTAAACTGATAAAATATAACAAAATCAAGTTTAACTGCAGCGGAACATGCAATCTATTAGAAGAGTCAAGTAGAGAATAAAATCTACTATCTTCTATGATTTAAAAGGTTTTTCATCACTTTTATCGCTGAAACTCAACTTAATAAATAATCCACATTATCCCTGCACCACGGCCAAGGATATTCATTAGTATCACGGCCACAAATTATTCATGCACTACGGGCCAATGATATTCGTGTATTCATCAATGGTCATGATCATGCCAACAATTGTCCATCAATGCACTATGGGCCAATGAGGACTTTTATCATATTATTTGTAACATTACGGTCATGATTATACCGAATAATCCCTCGTCATAATCATACCAAGTCCATCTATGCATTACAGGCCACATATGACTTTCAACATTTTATAAACATGAGGATGATGACAATGATATAAGAATTCAATAAAACAAGTTCAAGGATAAATTTTTAAAGATTTATAATTTAATTTATCCAGAAATCTATAACTTCCAAATTGTCAACATGATACTGCTTTATTGAGTAAAATTCAAGAATAATATTGTACCAAAAATAATTTGGACTGAAAACGAATTAATTTTTATCATGAATAGTACTCCGGGTGAATAGTACTCGAGTGAATAATATCCCGTGAATAGTACTTCAGGAATAGTAACCCCGTGAATAGTATTCTGGCATGAAAAAGTTAAAACTTATCAAGAATGCTCAGAATAATATTTACATGAAAAGATACTGGATGAAGCGCAAATATCAAGGATATTCTACTAATTTAATGGAGTATAGAAGCCAAAACTTTAACAAAACGAGTATAGAATTCAAAATCTGAAATGAAATAATATTACTTACATACTACAGAGTATGGAAGAAAATATTATTTCAAGCGAATATTGAACAAAAATAACATCCCATACCTTGAAAAGAAGAGTATTCCAATTGGTATAGCAGGGATATTCTTGAAGAAAACTTTCACTATTTTCTACGCTCAAAGCTTTCTAAAACTCTAAAGAAATACGCTCAAGATTATAGAAGAAAAATTCTCTGATACTAGTGTGATTTTAAATTTTAACTAAGCATCTTATTTATAGGAAAATACTAGAACGTCATAAGAGACTAAATTAATAAAAATAATATTTAAAAAAAAATTCTACGCACATTTATTTAAAAAAAAATTAGCCTCCACAAGTGGGGCCCACTAAAATCAACCACCTTTTCCAACAACCAAAAGTGGGGCTCACCCATATTTTTAATAAAAATATTTTAATTTCTGAAACTTCAATAATTCATAATAAATAGTCATTTTATTAGAAAAATACGAATTGTATGTCCATTCCACACGAAATTGAATTCTCTACAACTTTGTAGAAGAAAGTTTTTCCAAATTCCAAACAGAAAATATCTGAAATCCACAAACGAATGATTTTCAATACCTCATAAAATTCATAACAAAGCATACGTTAATTTTTAACGGTTCAAAATTTTTGAACATATACTCAACTTATATATGTACAATATATCCAAAAATCACAACGATCCAACGGTCGGATTAAAATTATAACTCACGCAATAGAGCTTTAAGAAAAATTATTTGGTTTTTAATACCTCCATTCCGATAAAAATACTGATAAAACACCTCAATATTAATCCCTTCAATTATATCCACATAAAATAAATATTTCCTTATCCTAAAAAAATCAATAAATAATTATTCACAAATAATATTACAGAATCACAAGAATGACAATCAGGTTGTTCCCAGGAAAGTGGGGGCTTTCAGATAAAGATTTCTCCTTACTGACGCGCAATTAGGTGATCAAACCTCTCCTTGACAGAACTTTTTAGACATTGTTAATAATGCTATCTAATAATATTATTCAAATAATATGAATTATTGATCTGATAATGGGAAATACTGTGCAGCGACAATTATTGAAACAACAATAATATAAAATATCAACGCAGCAATTATTGAATCAATAAAATAAAATATTGAACAGTAATTACTGTAATAATTATTGAGTAGTGCCTTCTTACGTAAGAATTCATAATTCAAAAATACAGTGCAATATCGTGTGCTACTGTGCAACAACGCGTATTACTGTATTTTAATCACTAGGTATTCTAACAGTTAATGGTAAAACTTTCGCCGTTATTTTATAAAAAGATATTTTTGTCGTTTTCTCAATCCGACAATAATTCTGTTGTGGGGTCCACCAATGATTGTGTCATCGTACAAATATTCCCTGTTACAACGAATATATTTCCCGACCAATCGAATATTATATAACAACTTGCGTACTTTGCAAAATTTATAAATATAACCCACAACTATAACATTATATCAAATTCACTCCATAGTATTCAAAAATGATATTTATAGAAAATTCACCTTTATTCATAAAAGTTTGGGTCTTACACTACAGGCCATGAATTATCCATGCGCTATGGGCCAAGGATATTCGTTATTATCACCAGTGGTCATGATCATGCCAAACAACTGTCCATCAATGCACTACGGGCAAATGAGGACTTTTTACCACATCATTTGTCTGTAACATTATAGGTCATTATTATACCAATACATAATTTCTAGTTATAATAATACCAATCAACAGTTCGTCTATGCACTACGGGCTAAAGATGACTTTCATCACAATATAAACATGAGGATGATGAATGATATAAGAATTCAATTAAATGAGATCAAGGATAAATTTAAAAGATCTATAATTCAATTTATTCAGAGTTTAAGAATTTTCAAATTGTCAACATGATAACTGCTTTGTGGAGTAAAATTCAAAAATAATATTCATGTATCAAAAATAATTTGGATAGAAAAGAAAACAATTTATATCGTGAATAGTACCCCGGGTGAATAGTACCCTGGCATGAAAAGATTAAAATTTAAAAAGAATGTTCAGAAAAATATTTATGTGAAATGATACTAGATGAAGCGCAAATTTCAAGGATATTCTACTAATTTCAAGGAGTATAGAAGTAATACCTATCAAAAGAAGTGTAGAATTATGAATATGAAACAAAATAATATTACTTATATACTACATAGTATGAAAAAAATATTATTTCTTACGAATATTAAATAAAAATTATTATCCCTTACCTTAAAAGGACAGTAATTCTGACTGGTATAGCGGATATATTCTTGAAGAAAACTTAAACTATTTGCAAAACTCGAAGTTTCCTTAAACTCAAAAGAAAACGCTCAATATTATAGAAGAAAATTTCTCTGATTCTGGTGTAATTTTCTTGTCTAAACTGAGCATCCTATTTATAGGAGAATGGCATGGTACTATTTAAGAAAATTCACGGACGCACAGTAACCATATTCATGGGCGCCGAATTCTTCAGCGAATTTCTGATTTTCACTATGATGCACTATACAAACACTATGTAGTACTATGCAATAAAATAAAATATAATATATTTTATTTATAAAAAGTATTGTGACGCCCCCAAAATAGGTATACATCACCCATCTTGAGTCGCCAAATACATGGTACAGAATTTAAATACAAACTTCTTTGATACAGTACGACAAAACGTAGTTGAGAGTTTCAACACGAAAAATGCCTCGTAGAGAGTATACAAACTCAAATAAAGTCCTCATTATAATTATTATCACACTATTTCACATAATAGTGGGGACTACTATAGCCACCTATCTGGACCGTCACTCCGTTCCCTGACTAGTCCCAACTATATTCTCATTTCCTGAAGAGAACAATGAAAACAAATGGTGAGCTCAACTAGTCCAGTAAGAAATATTATGACTAAGATAATGCAGAATAAATTATCGTTAGCCTTCAAAAATATTAAACTGATAAAATAAACATCAAGTTTAACTACAGCGGAACAAGCAATCCATTAGAAGAGTCAAGTAGAGCATGATATCTACTATCTTCTATGATTTAAAAAGTTTATCAACAGTTTTATCGCTGAGACTCAGCTTAATAAATAATCCACATCATCGAATCATCCCTGCACTACGGCCAAGGATATTCATTAGTATCACTAATGGTCATGATCATACCAACAACTGTCCATCAATGCACTACGCGCAAATGATGACTTTTACCACATCATTTGTAACATTACGGGTTATGATTATACCGAATAATCCCTGGTCATAATCATACTAATCAACAGTCCATTTATGCACTACGGCCAAAGATGACTTTCATCACAATATAAGTATGAGGATGATGACAATGATATAAGAATTCAATTTAAATGAGAGCAATGATAAATTTTAAAGATTTATAATTTAATTTATCTAGAATTCAATAATGTCCAAATTGTTAACATGATACTATTTTGTGGAGTAAAATTCAAGAATAATATGGTATCAAAAATAATTTAGACAGAAAAAAAATTAATTTTTATCATGAATAGTACCTCGGGTTAATAGTACCCCGACATGAATATTACTTCGGGAATAGTAACCCATGAATAAAAATCAATTTTTGTTATGAATAGTACCCCGAGTGAATAGTAACTGAGTGAATAGTACTCTGTGAATAGTAACTTCGAGAATAGTAACCCCGTGAATAGTTCCCCGGTATGAAAAAGTTAAAACTTATCAAGAATGCTCAGAATAATATTTTCATGTAAAGATACTGGATGAAGCGCAAATATCAATGATATTCTACTAATTTTATGGAGTATAGAAGCAATACTTATCAACATAAGTGTAGAATTAGAAATATGAAACGAAATAATATTACTTACATACTACAGAGTATGTAAGAAAATATTATTTCTTACGAATATTGAACAAGAATAATATCACTTATGAATACGAAAGAAATAATACCCCTTACCTTAGTAGGAGATTGGATACTGCAATAGTGTAGTAATAGCATATTCTTCTTATTTCTTTCTTATTCTCTCTATACTTTCTCTCTTTATAGCTTGAATGAATTGGTGAAAAATAATGAAGAAATGAGCTTTTATTTATAGGCTTGGTAGAGTAAGGGTAAAATAGTCTTTTCACCATAATTTATGACATCATCGCTGATATCATCGATCATAATACATCATTGCTTACCTCATCGTCCGATGACATCATCGCTTACCTCATCGTCTGATGACATCATCGCTTACATCATAGGAATTCAAATTCAATTTGTTTTCTTCCGCCTCCTTTTACTTTTATACCATGAATTTACTATAATAATGTTACCATTCAAATTATAAAAAATGTACTATTATATAATCACATCATACTACTATAATGTAATATTATAATAATATATTTGAATGAATTATTTTATCGGAAAAGATAAAATACCAACTTTCAACAAATATCACATGCTAAAAAATTCATTAGTTTAAATCCACATTGAATAAATATTTTCTTATCATATATATCAACATTTAATTATTTACAAATAATATTACAAAATTACAATATCGACAACCATGTCGTTCCCATGAAAGAAGGGGCTTTTCGATAAGGATTTCTCCGTATTGGCTCGCAATTAGGTGACCAAACCCCTTTCCTTGACAGAACTTTCTAGACATTGTCAATAATACAAATAATAATATTATTCAAATAATATGAATTATTGATTTGATAATTTGAAATATTGTGCAATGACGATTATTGAATCAATAATATAAAATATCAACGTAGCAATTATTAAATCAATAAAATAAAATATTGAACAGTAATTACTATAACAATTATTGAATAGTGACTTCTTACGTAAGCATCAATAATACAAGATACTGTACAATACCGTGTGCTACTATGCAATCACATGTATTACTGTACTTTTACCACCGTGTATTTCAACAGTTAACGGTAAAAATTTTGCCGTTATTTTTATAAAAGATAATTTTGTCATTTTCTAACTCCGACAATAATTCTGTGATGGGGTCCACCAATGATTGTGTCGTCGTACGAATATTCTCAGATAAAAAGAATATATTCCGACCAAACGAATATTTTATAACAACTTGCTTACTTTGCAAAATTTATAAATATTACCCACAACTATAACATTATAACAAATTCACACCTTAATATTCAAAAATATAGTTTGAGAAAAATTAATCTTTATTTATGAAAGTTGGGGTCTTACAAGTATTATGTTTTATATAAAAAAAATTTATTTTATTATTATTATAATAATAATAAAACAAAAACTGATATAACTTTCTACCGACCATTTTGAACAATGAGTAAGTGGGGGTCCATGTAAATCACTTGACTTCTCTAAACACATTTTTAATAATATTTATTCATCATTAATATTATATAACTTGCAATATTAACAACCAGATCATTCCCAGGAAAGAGGGGTCTTTCCGATAAGGACTTCTCCTTATTGGCATGCAATTAGATGACCTAACCCCTTTTCTCGACAGAACTTCTAGACATTGTCAATAATGCAAATAATAATATGAATAACTTTGTCATCTCAATTATTGATTTAATAATATAAAATATTATGCAGACGATACTGTGACAATAATTGAATCAATAATATGAGATACAATGTAGCAACTACTGTTGCAATAATTAAATAAAACTAATTGACTTCTCACATAAGCATCAATAATTAAAGATATTGTTCAATACCGTGTGCTACTGTGTAACTACGCGTATTATTATACTTTTATCGCCAGGTATTTCAACAGTTAACGGTAAAAGTTTTTCCGTTATTTTTATAAAAAGGTTATTTATGTCACTTTCTATATCCGACAGTAATTTTGTTATGGGGTCCACCAATGATTATGTCGTCGTATGGATATTCCCTGATAAAACGAATATTCCCTGACCAAACAAATATTTTATGACAACTTGCTTACTTTGCATAATTTGTAAATATTATCCACAACTATAACATTATATCAAATCCACACCTTATTATTCAAAATAACATTTAGAGAAAATTAAATATTTATTCATAAAAGTTGGGGTCTTACAACCTCCCCTTCTTATGAAATTTTGTCCTCGAAATTGGTGTACATACTTGGTATGTCGAAGAGGTGAGGATACCTTATTTTCATTTTAGATTCTAACTCCCAGGTCATTTTCTCAATATCGTGGTTTCTACACAAAACTTTGACTTGAGGTATAACCTTTGAGCGTAGTATATGTTCCTTCTTATCCAAGTTTTTAACAGGTACATCTTCATACGTTAAATCTTCTGATATCTTGTCTAGTTCTAATTCAATAATGTGGTTTGGGTCTTCCACATATTTACGTAACAGAGATATGTAAAAAAATGTTATGAACACAAGACATACTTGTTGGTAAGGCGAGTCTATAGGCCACAATTCCTACTCGATCGAGGATTTCAAATGGACCAATTAATCGAGGGTTGAGCTCTCCTATCTTTCCAAATCTCGTAACTCCTTTCCATGGAGCAACACGTAACAATACATGATCTCCAACATTGAATTCCACATCCCTTCGATGAAGATCAACATAACTCTTTTGTCGATCTTGTGAGGTTTGTATATGTTGCCGGATTATTTGAATCTTTTTCGTAGTCCTACGTACCAATTCTAGTCCCAACAACGCTGCTTCACCCACCTCATCCCATCATACTGGAGAACGACATCTTTGTCTATGCAACGCCTCGAATGGAGCCATGCCTATACTTGCTTGATAACTGTTGTTGTAGGAGAATTCCACTAATGGCAAGAACTTGTCCCAACTTCCTTTTAAGTTTAGGACACAGAGTCTTAATAGATCTTCAAGAGTTTGAATAGTCCTCTCTGACTGCCTGTCCATCTAAGGATGATATGCAGAACTGAATCATAAATTCAAGCTCAGATCTTTCTGCAAATTGACCCAAAACCGTGAAGTGAATCTTGGGTCTCGATCAGAAATTATGGATACTGGCATACTATGCAGTCTTACAATCTCATGTATGTATATACGAGCAAGACGTTCAAGTGAATAAGTTTCTCGTATAAGTAAGAAATGAGCAGACTTGGTTAATCTATCGACTATTAATGACCTAAATTGCATATATGCCTTGAGAAACCTTAGGAAGACCAGTAACAAAATCCATGTTAATGTGCTCCCACTTCCATTCTAGAATTTCAAGTGGTTGCAATGGTCCTTTTGATACTTGATGATCCGCCTTGACTCGTTGACAAGATAAACACCTTGAAATAAATTTCGCTATCTCTCTCTTCATATTGCTCCATCAAAATGTATGTCAAAGATTACGATATATTTTGGTACTCCCAGGATGGATTGCAAACAGTGTGTTGTGCGCCTTTATAATGATTTTATACTTAAAATAAGAGTCGTTATGAACACAAAGTCTGGAGTTGACTAGAAGTATTCATTCTTCATCGATTCTTGCTTCTTGTGACGCCCCAAAAATAGGTATACATCACTCATTCTGAGTCGCCAAATACATTGTACATAAACAAATACAACTTTAGTAATACAATTGTCGTGCAAAATATGACAACACATATACTGTGAGTTTGAATACAACTATTGTCTAATAGAGAGTATACAAACTCAAAAGGAGTCCTCATTATAATTATTGATACACTATTTTACAAAATAGTGAGGACTACTAATACAACTATCTTGAACCATCACTCCATACCCCGGCTAGTTCCTGCTATGTTCTCACCTCCTGAGAAGAAAAATGGAACAAAAAGGAAAAGTGTGAGCTCAACTAGCCCAGTAAAGAATATTATGACTAAGATAATATACAATAATTTATCATTAGTCTTCAATAGGGAAAAATCTGATAAAATATAATAGACAACAAGTATTAGATTAACAACTGCATCGGAAACAACAATCCATTAGAAAAGTCAATGTAACGCCCGAGAAAATCAGATTTTTATGACAATTAAATTTTTATTTGATTATGTGAATTAAATAAATTTAAGTGATTTCTTTGTGAGTAAGCTATGTGAAGGTCATTATATGACCTAGAATGTGCTACCGTGGTTAGTATTCTGGTTACGTGTTAGAAATAATTGTTTGGAATTTCCAAGATGAAAATAATTATTTTTCGAGAAATTTCCGTAAAAACACTATTCATCCGTTTCTATTCGGGGAATTATTTTGAAATTCTGATAAACGCGTAATGATAGAATATCGTAATAAGATGGAATATCTAATAATATTTCATTTATGGCAAACGCAGTTTTTGCCTGCGGACTTAAAACCTAATGGTTGAGTATATTGATTTCTGAGAAGGAAATAATATGCGTAGAAGGAATGGCGTTAGGGTTAATTCGAGTGTTATACATTCGATGATACTATTTAGTATCTATGTATAATACGCTGAGTAAATACGAAGTACAATACGATTATGGTACGAGTAGTATACGGAGATAATACGTGAATTGTACGTATGTGATATTATTCATATTATAGAATTAAGTTAAGACTTAATGACTAATTCATTTGAGTTGGATTATTAATTAATCCAATCATTTGAATGATCAAGCCCTAGTGATTAGTGGGTTAAGCCCAAGTCAAGGCCCAATGTTAATTTAGTTAAGCCCAATTCATTAAAACCGAACCGTGGGTCGAACCGGTGGGTCACCGAATGGGTAAAACCCATGGGGCAACCCATGGGATGTCACATGAAGGTGGTGGGCCGGCCACCTTAGTGTGGAAGCCAAGCATAAGGCTTGGTCACCAAGTGTTTTACTTGGTGACCACACATGAATAGTAAGAAGGTTGGTGGTTTAAAGTCCAAATTGCCTTCCATTCTAGTTTTCTATAAATAGAAAGCTAGGTTGATTCATTTGAGAGTTTTTCCAAGACTCAACCTAGATTATTTGAGAGAGAAAGAGAGCTAGACTCATAAATTATACACTTTGGAAGCTTTAACTTCTACTCTTCCAAGAGATTTCTTAAGAGTTCTTGAGGTAATACTTCTTGTTTCTCATTTTCATCTCTTTTAGATTTTCTTTCATCTTAGAGAATCATAGAATGGGTGGTATATGTCTTGTGTAAGGATTTAAAGATGACTTACCATAGATTCAATCTCTATAAGTCGTGAGATTATAAGAATCATATGGTTTAATATAGTTTTGAACCATGAAAATATTGATAGTAGATATGAAATCTATGGAGTATTCCATATGATTTGGCTTAATGAACATTAGTAACGAAGTTATGGCGAATTTTACGGAAATAGACGTTAAACGTCGAAAATGTAGAAATTCCGGAATGGTAGTCGAAAGTTGCCGTGAGACTTGAAAACGTTGATTTTTATTGTCAACACGTGAGATAGGGTGATTAAGAGTTGTGGGTTCGAGAATCGTCGGATTCCGACTTAAAACGAAGAAAACGAGCATTGAACGCTCATTAACGTTTTGGAACGTCTATAAAATGAACTCAATAGTGAATTTTGAGTTAACGGATTCGAAAGTGTCGAATTCTTATATGAAGGCGTAGGGTATGTCATTTATGACGTGTAGGCTTTTGAACGGACCAAATTGGGCTTATAACGAAGAAGTTACGGCCTCGGGAATTTCACAAAGATTTTCAAAACTGTTGAGAATCTGGTACTGAGGTCTGGCGCCGCGGCGCCAGACATAGTGTAAAAAGTCGCGCCGTATCGCCAGTTATGGCCGAGAGAAAATAAAAAGATCTGGAGACTCGCGCCGCAGCGCAAGAGTTTGTACATGGACTCGCACCGCAGCGCCAAGTCCGGACAAAACCTCTGGAGAGTGGTGCCGCAACGCCACTAGAATGCTTAGGATGTCGCGCCGCAGCCCGAGTTCAGGGCTTGTGATAGTAACTTAGGTTTTGAACTTCAATTGTTGCGAGACCTACCTGAGTTGAGTTTATATACTCAATGAATGTACTAAGACTAATCCTATATTACCTATACTAAGGTATATGGTATGAAACTTAGGAATGTAATGCATGTTAACAAGATATGTACGATGAACAAAGTTGGTACCTTATCAATGATATTTAAGTCCGGTTAATAAACGTCAGTTAAGTGATAAATCGGGACGAAGGGTAATAAGTCATGTTGACTTTAATAAATATATTAAGTTAACAAAAACATAGAAGAGAAAGAAGCTTGTAGGAACAATGTGAATAGTTGTTTGACAGCTAATTATAGTGTGCTATGTGAATATATCATGTAGATTCTGTAAAGGTTGTGGTCAGTCGAGTAAGTTATTTGAAGACGCTGAAAGGCAAGTTTTCTTAACGCTTGTCTAACTTCCATGTTAGCCAAGTTTTATGTGATTCGTTGAACTGAATTGCAAGACTTGTTTTAAAGAAATGGTTTATGCCAGATTTTAACTCAGCTAGACTATTCGTAATATATAGATTGATTATTATTCATATCATTCTATATAGAAATATTAAAGCTATCATATGCCAAGTAATTGGTACGGACGTGAAGGTAAGGTTTGTCTATGAACAAACAAAAGTATTTTTCATCGATTATTCGATGGGCACGCGAGTTTGCCAAAAATATTAAATGTATATACTTTTAATGAATGCGTGTTCATCAATATAGAGTACTATAGGCTGATCACCTAGAAGTGCTCGTAAGTTATACGGATGAACGGCCTTAGTGTTGTGGACTCCTTTTCAAGTATGAAAACTAAAAGTTACTTTTCATGGTCTATCGACCGGTTCAGAATTCCTAATCTATTCTATATTTTTGGAATTGATGTTATGAACTATTAAAGTATTATTGATTCATAATAGTTCATAACTATTGTTCAGTTATGTCAAAATTGTTATATAATTCATGAATGTAGTATTCCTGTTATCCTTGATTAAACTTGCTGAGATGTCATGCTCACTTCTTGCGTGAATTATATAACTGCAGTTAAAGATGAACGTACTGTGAATGCCAAGAGAGATAAGGGCAAAGCTAAGATGGATGCTTAGGCATTGTGTAATAGTTTAGTAAGTTTGTATGTATTATACATTATGAACAATGAACGATGTAATCGGTTTATAAACCTGGGAAGGGTTACACTTTGATTGTAATAAGAAGATGGTAATTACCTTCATTTTGTTGTATTTCAATGGAATGATTTTATGGATGTTAGTACAGTGGAGCACCATCTGTCGAGTTGGAAGATACCCGAATTTGGGGGCGTCACAGGTTAGTATCAAAGCCTTAGGTTATAAAACTTAAGGGGGGGAAACCTTAGGCTAATAACCTCGTAAGGAAGGTAAAGTCCGAGGAATGAAATTCAAATCCATTAAATTAAAAAGATATTGAGATAACTCATTATCGAAAGGATTAAAAGATGAAAATTAATCTTAAAGATATTAAATGTGATTTATGCTTATACTATTGTGTATTATGTACTAATCAACGTGTTATGTGTTTGTAGATGTCAATCGATAGCTTGATGTATTGAAACGTGGAAATGATAAGTGGGGATTCAGTTAACCAAGTTGAGGTTGTACCGATGCCAGTGGCGGAGGTACCGATAGTTGTACTAGACGACTCAAACATTGAGGAGTACATCTCTGAGGAGGAATACTCTGAGGAGACCATGGGATTAGCATCATACCTTAACGAGATGCTAGACGTGGAGGAGGAGATGGAGGTGACATCGATTAACACGATGTTACCTACTCAGGAGCCAACATCTTCGGATGCAACTAGAGCAGTGTATCTGGCAGTTTTGGGTAGGAATGTGCATTTGCACACTATGGTAGATGCACAGAATGAGGAAATTACTACCATATATGAGGCGAAAGAATATACAGAGGCAGACTTTGAGTCAGAGCACGATGAAAAAGTGCTTATGACCGATAAGGCTCGTGACTATAAGGATGAGGTCCTTGAGCTACAAAAGAAATTAGTTGAGAAAGACCAAAAAATAACTAGGATGTCATACATCCATGAATGCGTTCATGAGGATTTCAAGCTGAAAATTGCTTGTTATTCTATTGAGTCTGGGCAGACTCGACATACCATAAGTCGAGATATAGTGTCGATTCTGGCAAATCAGAAATATGAGAATGTCGTTCGACAGTGTTAGTAGATCGCTAGATCTTTTTGTATATGAGTAGTGATGTAAAACCCTCTTTTGTATAACTGATGAGTGAGTTTTATACACATAAATTAGATACATTCGGACTTAGTTTATTGTTGTTCTCAAGTCTTTTAGGATGTTTTTATGTATTTGTGTCTATTCATGCATGTTTTATATTGTTTTGTAGGATTTGGGATAAAAGTTACATGGATCGACGTTCGGGGTGGCTAGATGCGCGTTTTCGGCTTGCCATTTACACAGCAGTCACTTCAGAGCCAATTTGACTATATCTCCGGACATTATTTCGAAAAACTTCAAGAATGAAAGTTGTAGATCTACTTCTCCTCTTTCCGGATCATCTTGAATCATCTAAATCGGAGTTCGGACGAAGAAGTTATGGCCGTTTTCCCAAATGACGTCGGAGTAGAAAATGTTGACTTTTTGACCAGCGCCGGGGCGCTCGTTTTTGGCTTGATACCAGCGCCGGGGCGCTGGGGGGCAGAATACCAGCGCCGTGCCCAGCGCCGAGGCGCTGGGGAAGGGCCTGGTGCGGGCCTGGACGCGTTTTGGGCGAATTTTGACACCTTTTTGACTCCAAATTGGATTGGGATTGTTCCTAAACTCAAAATTAGACTTGCAACCTATAAATACATGATGTAAGGCATAAAATAAGAGGGGATTACATAGCTTAGCTTAGAGATTACATAACTTAGATTAGAACATAACCCTAGTTCTTATTAGTTTTGGAGATTGAAGCAACTTGGAGACCATTGAAGATCAAGAGCAAGAACAAGAGCAAGAGGGGAGCATCAGATTTGCTGACAACAGATTCTATTCTCTTCTCTCATCTTACTTTTATCTTTTAATGTCTATTCAGTTGTGGATTCTTGGTTTCCATTCATTAATTATGAACTAACTTTTTTATTAAGATTTCAATTGAACTTTTTATGGCTATGAATTAGTTATTCATTATATTCCAGTTATTTATGTTAAAGTGAGTTGTTTATCTTGTCTTGTGAATATTGCTTAATTATCTGATCAGTAATTACTTTGTTACTTTAGAAGGAATTGGAAGAGGAATTCTAGGGTTAGAACTGGGCATGATATCATGTGACTTAGTTATTTGCAAAGTGAATAATTAGGTTTGTGAATTGAATGGAAATATCTGTTCACCGCATGTAACACATAAGGAATTGGAATTGAAGTAGTTTAATTCAATTGTTTTGCATAGGAATATAGCAAGTTTAATCTGAATTAAATAGAAGGCAATTGATCACTTGGAAAAGGACTTTTGGCATTTGAGAATTCCTGTTAACAATTCAGTAGCATAATAATTGGGATAATTGGATAATTGATTTATAATTCATAATTGGGGATATTGAAGTCTTAATCTTTATTTATTTGAATTCATTCGTTAAAATCTTAGTTTTAATTAGTTAATTTAGTTTTCTTAATTAGAAGAATCACAATTTGAGATTGTTTAAATAAAATTAGTTTGGTTAAGAATTAGTACTTGGTGATTTTTATTAAATAATTCCTCGTGGGAACGATACTCTACTTTTCACTTTATTACTTGTTGACCGTGTATACTTGCACGTATTCATTGATTGCGAAATCGATCAACAAGTTTTTGGCGCCGTTGCCGGGGAATTAATTTAATAATTATTTACCAATATTAATTTTAATCAAATTAGTCTTAATTTAAACATTTTTATTTTTATTTTTAATTCTCTTTCTATATTTCTCTCTTTTCAGGCACCATGGATGACTTTGTGTATCAATGGCCATACACGAACATGACTCAACCAAGGGGAGCGGAGATGGACAGACTCGAGAAACTTCCTGCATTGTCAGCACAGATTGAGACACTTTCGAGGATGTTTGAAGCTTTTGAAGCTCAGCGTCGTCAAAGTATGGCGGTTACTTGTGATTATTGTGCTGGAAATCATATGAGTCATCAATGCGCCATCAGTTTCGAGCCGGTACAGTATAGTGGTGATTACCCCAATAATTATGTCTATCCCAACAACTATCATCAGGATTGGGGGTATCACCCGGATTTTTCATGGAGTAACAATCAAGCTGCAGCTCAACCACCTAGACAACAACACACCTCCGGATTTCAAAATCCGACTCAACAACCAGAGAGGATATCAAGTTTGGAAGAAGCCTTAGAAAAATTCATTAGAGCTTCTGACAAAAAGAACGAGGAACAAGATAAGAAATTGAGTCAAGTGGATCTTACTTTGCAAAGCCATGGGGCATCGTTAAAGAATCTGGAAAATCAATTGGAACAGATAGCACATGCGTTGAACAATCGTCCTCAATACACTTGGCTCTATGACATGAATTCTGAGACTGATGGTGAGCCCGAACCAAATCTGCAACCGGATGTGCCAAATGATATAGATGTTGAAAGAGAGGAAACAAGTGGGGATAATGATAACAAGGTCGGTGAAGAACTAATTGTGAGAACCAATGATGATGAGCCAATGTTATTTATGTCTCAAGTGCCTTCTCCTCCACAGTTCAAGAGTCCGGTTAGATTTGCAAAACCTTGTCCAATTGGAAGTCATGTCATCGGTAAGGCTCTTGGTAACGTAAGAGCTAGTATAGTTGTGGAGTCATGGTGGGAAGAAAAAGAGAAGATAGAGGAAGATTCCATTATGTCTATTAAGCTTCAATGCCCTAATCTGATCATCGACATAATGGAGGAAACACCTAGTGGTTTGCCGTTCTTAATGGGGATCCTATCTACAAAGAGCATGCTAGGTGACTTTAATACAATGACTATTACAAATGGGAACCTACCAAAACCTATATTATTTCCGATGGATGGAGGGTTCCTCAACTTTCGTAGGGGAATTGGATAGAGAATTGACAAAGTCAGGCTGAGACTATAAAACAAGCGCTTATTGGGAGGCAACCCAAGTTTAATTTTTAATTTTTATTTTTAGTTTTTATTAAGTTTTATATTAGTAGTTTTGAATTTGCATTTATTTAGGATTTAATAAAATTGCTTCTATCATGGTTTTACAGGTTATTCAAGTCAAATTCAAGTGTGGTGCCCAATTTGTTCCATGTGTTTAGCCTATTCTCCAAACTTAGCGGACAAGGAGGAAGATTGCTATATTTTCAGGAAAGTCCTCTGCTTTAATTTTTTCTATTTCAGTCATTGAGGACAATGTCTAGTTTAAGTTTGGGGGCATTTTAGTGTCGTATTGCATATAGTTAGTTATTTACATTGTAAGTTCGTTATGTTTTTGAGTTATTTATATTTAGTTTTTGCATTCTGTTTTTTTTGTTTAAAAAAAAAATTTTAAAATCGCAAAAATAGTAGTTAGTTTACTGTGTTTGTTGCGTTTAGTTTATATTTGCATGATTCCAACTGTTAGAAAGTAAAAGTCTATTTTGGCCAATGATGAGACTGGAATTAAGTAGATAAGTATGGTATTGAATATTCAGGCTTTGATGTGATTTCTTGTTATGAATTGAATCTTTTCCTGTTTGAAACTGGTATAATTAAGGTTAGCACGTTAATAACAGCTATGTTGACTGATTAAGTTTAAATTGATACATAATGGATTTCTTAAGGATAATACTAGTGTGAAGGAATGAAAGACATGAATAGGCGGAGATGGCTAAATTTTGATAAAAACTTAAGTTTGGGGGGAAAATTTGAGGTATATAAGCTTTAAAAAAAACATGTTGAGTCTTGTGGTGGGTTGAGGAGAAACACTCCCCATAAACACAAGCGTGAGATGGAGCGTAAAACGCACTCACCAACCATCTATCAAAAAAAAAATAAATAAAAAAATTACCGTGGCTAGTTTTGTTTCGGGGCCTTTATTACTTGAGTAAGTACGCCCGAAGGGGTATCTTAAAACCTAGCGCCCTAAGGTCTTATATGGTCTGGGAGTCGTTGGTCGAAAGCTTGCTAAGGGGTGACACTGTTAGCCTAATGGAATGAGACATTGCACAGTCATGGTTAAAAAAAAGCAATAAAATGGGAAAAGAGCAAAAAGCCCCCGTAATAAAAAGTAAAGCATAAGTATCCCAGATTGGACTCTTGAACTTGGTAGATGTTTAACTTTAGTTGGATCTAGCTTGTTCATGAATTTTATGAGTTTTCACTGTATGATGCCTTCGAAGATATCTATTATGTCTTAAATTTGATTTTATATCAGTTAACATTGTTGTGGAGCACACACGCACTATATCAGTGATAACAGTCTAAGATTTGATGATTGATTGGGAAATTACTGATTTGTTTTAATATGATGTATTATCATGTTTACTTGATTTCTCTAAGGCCAGTTGAATAGACTTGTTTCTGTCATTACTGTTGGATTCGTAGGCATATAGATTAGTTTCATTACATTGCATTACATAACATTTTTGTGTTTTTGCTTGAGGGCAAGCAAAGGTTTAAGTTTGGGGGTATTTGATGAGTGAGTTTTATACACATAAATTAGATACATTCGGACTTAATTTATTGTTGTTCTCAAGTCTTTTAGGATGTTTTTATGTGTTTGTGTCTATTCATGCATGTTTTATATTGTTTTGTAGGATTTGGGATAAAAGTTACATGGATCGACGTTCGGAGTGGCTAGATGCGCGTTTTCGGCTTGCCATTTAAATAGCAGTCACTTCAGAGCCAATTGACTATAGCTCCGGACATTATTTCGAAAAACTTCAAGAAATGAAAGTTGTAGATCTACTTCTCCTCTTTCCGGATCATCTTGAATCATCTAAATCGGAGTTCGGACGAAGAAGTTATGGCCGTTTTCCCAAAGGACGTCGGAGCAGAAAATATTGACTTTTTGACCAGCGCCGGGGCGCTCGTTTTTGGCTTGATACCAGCGCCGGGGCGCTGGGGGGCAGAATACCAGCGCCGTGCCCAGCGCCGGGGCGCTGGGGAAGGGCCTGGTGCGGGCCTGGACGCGTTTTGGGCGAATTTTGACACCTTTTTGACTCCAAATTGGATTGGGATTGTTCCTAAACTCAAAATTAGACTTGCAACCTATAAATACATGATGTAAGGCATAAAATAAGAGGGGATTACATAGCTTAGCTTAGAGATTACATAACTTAGATTAGAACATAACCCTAGTTCTTATTAGTTTTGGAGATTGAAGCAACTTGGAGACCATTGAAGATCAAGAGCAAGAGCAAGAGCAAGAGGGGAGCATCAGATTTGCTGACAACAGATTTATTCTCTTCTCTCATCTTACTTTTATCTTTTAATGTCTATTCAGTTGTGGATTCTTGGTTTCCATTCATTAATTATGAACTAACTTTTTTATTAAGATTTCAATTGAACTTTTTATGGCTATGAATTAGTTATTCATTATATTCCAGTTATTTATGTTAAAGTGAGTTGTTTATCTTGTCTTGTGAAGATTGCTTAATTATCTGATCAGTAATTACTTTATTACTTTAGAAGGAATTGGAAGAGGAATTCTAGGGTTAGAACTGGGCATGATATCATGTGACTTAGTTATTTGCAAAGTGAATAATTAGGTTTGTGAATTGAATGGAAATATCTGTTCACCGCATGTAACACATAAGGAATTGGAATTGAAGTAGTTTAATTCAATTGTTTTGCATAGGAATATAGCAAGATTAATCTGAATTAAATAGAAGGCAATTGATCACTTGGAAAAGGACTTTTGGCATTTGAGATTTCCTGTTAACAATTCAGTAGCATAATAATTGGGATAATTGGATAATTGATTTATAATTCATAATTGGGGATATTGAAGTCTTAATCTTTATTTATTTGAATTCATTCGTTAAAATCTTAGTTTTAATTAGTTAATTTAGTTTTCTTAATTAGAAGAATCACAATTTGAGATTGTTTAAATAAAATTAGTTTGGTTAAGAATTAGTACTTGGTGATTTTTATTAAATAATTCCTCGTGGGAACGATACTCTACTTTCACTTTATTACTTGTTGACCGTGTATACTTGCACGTATTCATTGATTGCGAAATCGATCAACAAGTTTTTGAAACTTGTTGAGTAAAATCTAGTTACGCACAACACGCAAGTATACGTGGTCAACAAGTAATACAGTGATAAGTTGAGTATCGTTCCCTCAGAGAATTCTAATTAATAAATCTCAACTACTAATACTATATCAATTCAATTTTATTTGAACAAGAAGAAATTATGATTTCCTGAATTACTAACACAAATTTGAACACCAAAAGATATTATTCTAAAATAACTGATTAAATAAACTAATGCTTGAATAAATGATTTCCGATAGATAAAGGTTAAGACTTCAATATCCCCAATTATAAACCATAAATCAGTTACCTACTCATCCCAATTACTATGTCTACTGAATTGTTAACAAGAATTCTTAAATGCCAAGTGTCCTTTTCCAAGTGATCAGTTGACTTCTATTTAATCCAGATTAATCTTGCTATATTCCTATGCAAAACAATTGAATTAAACGCTTTCCAATTCCAATTCCCTATGTGTTATATGCGGTGAAAAGATATTTCCATTCAATTCACAAACCTAATTATGCAAATAATCAAGTCACATATCATCATGCCCAGTTCTAACCCTCGAATTCCTCTTCCAATTCCTTCTAGAATAACAGGATAATTATTGGCCAAATAATTACGCAATAAAGTCAAAACATGATGAACAATTCACTTCAACATAAGTAATTAGAATGAATGAATAACTACTTTATAGTCATAAAAGGTTCAATTGAAATCTTAATGAAAGAATTAGTTCATCTCGGAAATAAAAAACATTAATCGTTGACAAATCATCCTTAAAGAATTATAAATTAAAAATAAGGAGAAAAAGAATAAACTCTGTAGCCAATCCCTAATCTCCAAGCAATCTCACGTAGCCTGCAATAGAGAACTTCTTGAATCCTTTCCTCTCCAATAAAAGTCCAAAACGAGGCTCCTCTTATTTCAGCACTTTGTTTCTTTTTATATCCCCACAATCCTTCTCCAATTAGGTTTTATTCTAGCTCTCAATGACCAAATTAAGTCCATCCGAAAATCAACCGCGCGTAACCAGTCAACGCCTGCCGAGGCTCAGCGCCCCGGCGCTGAGGATAGTACTAATTCCAGCGCCCCGGCGCTGTACTTCGCTTTAATTACCGAATTGCCATTATTTGCTTGAATTTCCCATAATTGCCCCCTTCAGCTCCCAAATCTGCAAAACAAGAAATAAACACAATAAAATGCTACTAAATAACTTAAAAATGCAATAACTTAAGTCCAAATGTATCCAATTCATGGGTATACTACCCATTCATCAAATACCCCCAAACTTAAAATGTTGCGTGCCCTCATGCGACAAAACATAAACTCACAAACAAAACTGAACATCATGCAAACACAAACTATTTATATTTCTATGTTCATAATTCCAGCAATTCAAGAGCTCGCGTATATCCATATGCCTCAGAAAAATCACGTAACAGACCAATTCATCATGCAAAAAAAACAGATCGACAATCTCCCGTCAATCAACAGATCTAAATCTGTTATTACTGATATTGTGTGTGTGTGTCCAACAACCATGCTAACCCATGAGAGACAAAAATACGAAAGATAATAAATTTCTTAGTAGGCATCATACAGTGTAAACTGGAGTACTCATCAAATATACTCGTTTCAACTGAATTCAAACACTTACCCGAATTCGAAAGTCAACATGGAATACTTATGCTTTGCTTTTCTTTTCCTCTTTTTTTTTTATAAATGACTGTGCAATGTCTTATCTCATTAGGCTAACAGTGTTACCCCTTAACGAGTTTTCGACCAACGACTCCCAGACCATATAAGACCTTAGGGTGCTAGGTTTTAAGATACCCCTTCGGGCGTACTTGCTCAAGTAACAAAGGCCCCGAAACAAGACTAGTCACTCTGTATATTATTTATTTATTTTTATTTTTTATTTTTTTTTTTTTTTAGATAGATGGTTGGTGAGTGCGTTTTACGCTCCATCTCATGCTTGTGTTTATGGGGAGTGTTTCCCCTCAACCCACCACAAAACTCAACACACATTTTTTTTTTTTTTTAGATTATATATTCCATATATTTTCCCCCAAACTTGAGTTTATGCATAAATTCAGTCTCCTCTAGTTATTCAAATTGTTCTTCCATATCACTAGCAATCCTACTTTAGAACTCTATTATCTAGCCATTTAAACTATCATAGCCAACATGGTCGTTTTGTCAAAGTGCCTTCCTATAATATCAATGTCAAACAGATAAAGACCCAATTTATGTCAAGAAAATCATATCACTGAATCAACAATCCTTATTAGACTTGTTCATGCAATTCTACTTTCATCATTGGCCCCAGATATACGCATTATCAAGAACTGGAATTAACATGCAATCCTAAATGCAACTTTATGAATAAACAATCCACATACGAATAACCTACCACTTTTAAAAATAAAACTTAACGACCCCCAAACTTATCTAGAGCAATGTCCTCATGCAAAAAATAAGGCAAAATAAAACAGAGGACTTCCCTGACGAGCTTATGCCTCCGGGGGAGCATCATCGTCGTCACTCATCTCTTGGTCGGAAGGGGGAAAGACCGGCAGAACGGGAGCCGTTGGGAAATGGCTAAGGGGAACACCCGGATGCGTTTGGATGGTTAGTGCATTCTGCGCAGCAAATTGATCAACTAAATACTTGAAAATCACATCTTGGCGCTCCGCTAAGCGCACATTCTGGGACTCAATGTTGTAAAACTAGCCGTCGATCTCCCGCTGGACAGCGTCAGGGACAACACCTCGCTGAGCTGCTGTCGAAGGACCGTAAGTAGGTGGGGCCGGGGGTGGTGGGGCTGGTGGAGATGTGACTTGGGGGATAATGAAACCCAGTCCCCTAGGGTGATTAGCTCCAACCGACCACACTTTATAACGCCGGATCAAGTTGTGGTCCAACACAGGCATAGGAGTTTGAATCATCTCGTCTGATTTCCATTTGACCCCAAACTTAGCACATAAAACGCAGATCAGTGACGGATGTGGTAACCCTCCTGTGGTCCCTCCGCGAGATGCGCGGAGCATAGATTGCTGAATAAGATGGCCGACATCAATTCTGAGGCCTTGTATGATGGAGTATAATAGCACAGCCCTTTCTTTGGTTACGTGACTCACATGGGTGCAGGGCATCAATTTAGCACAGATAAAGGCATACCATGCCTTTCCATATAGACTGAGGTGAGATAATGGGAAAGTCATGCTGCCACGCTCATGCAGGGTCCATGTAGTGCCCGGCTGACACAGCTCCCGAATAATCTGTTCATAGTCCGGCCCATCACTCACTAGTCCAGCATATTCATCATGAAACTCCTCTAATGGTAGTTGATAGCATCCATTTATATCCTCCTCGCCAATTTCCACAGATTTACCTCTGACAAATACCCCATAATGGTTATGCTCGGGCAAGTTGGCGTAGAATTCTTTGACAACTGCAATCACTGCCGGGTCAGGCTGTTCGGTGAGGGAGAACCAGTTTCGTTCAGCAATCATCACTGCAATGTCTCCATCCTTGGTTTAATCGGGACGGAGACCACGTTCGGGGACTAGTGAGCGGGTGGCCATGCGGCCGTAGCGTTCTTGAGCTGCGTGACTAACAAACCGCCGGCTGTCAAATTTTTGAGGTGACACGGAAGCGGCGCCGGACCCTTCGCCACGGTGACGTTTGGATGCCATGTAGAGGGTTCTGCAAAGACAACATGGTCATAGTTTAGCTTTTAAAAAGAATTCATGGTTGGATATGTGTGCATGGCATTACCCCGAAACTGTATAAAATATTGAAGTTATGAGTACACAGTCGGGGAAAAGGCATGAAACGGGCAAGTATGATATACTACGCATGATGAGTGACTTAGACAACTTATCGAACACCTAGGCTTCAACTGAAAATTTGAATACAACCATCACTAATTCCATATTTATGCATGCCATTCCTGTAGCAGTCACTAACCTTGTGTGGAAAAGTACATCAAACAGTAGTGAATTATCTTATGAACTCTATTGTATTACCCAGATACATAGAATAAGAAATAAAAATTTGGGCTGTAATAAAAGGAATACATAGCACATCATACCGTTGCTAGCTTCGTTGGAGGAGTAAAACACAACACACAACACGCACAACACGCTCGACTCCGACGCAGTTAGGGGGGTGCGGTAGGTGTGTGGGAGAACTAGTATCCAAGATTAAAGTACTGTGTGAGTGGGAGGTGGGGGGAGAAATTTAGGAGAATGGGAGAGAAATTTACTGCCCTGAGTTGCCGGCGTGTGAATGGAATGGGAGAGAAGGAAATGGCTGGGAAGTAAATTGGAACGTCAAACCTGATCCCAGCGCCGGGGCGCTGGGTTTTACCTTTGACAGAGCGCCGGGGCGCTGAGTGGCAGAGGCGGTTGATGTGCTATAGCGCCGGGGCGCTGGAAATGCCTTGGAAGCCAGCGCCGGGGCGCTGGGCTTAAATTTAAGTTTCTGGTCCCTAGCGCCGGGGCGCTGTAAATGAATGGGAGGCCAGCGCCGGGGCGCTGGGCTTGAATTTGAGCTTCTGGTGCCTAGCGCCGGGGCGCTTGATCCTTTGCAGTGGGAGCGCCGGGGCGCTGTACTTATGTGTTAGTTTTCTTTGTACCGTCCCTTCATGGAAAATCACTAAGAATTAAGCTATCAAAATTGTCTTCTTCACTGCTAAAGAAAAATAAAAATCGACACAAAATAAAATAAAATAAAAATAAAAGTAAATCAAACAGAATAACATGAAATAACGTTAAAAGTGCAAAACTTAATGGGTTGCCTCCCAAGAAGCGCTTGGTTTACAGTCGTCAGCCCGACTTTTCGGTTTTGGTCAGTTATGCACTGGTTCGGAGAGGTACTGGACCGTAGCTTGACGTTCGATTGGTCCACTCCAATAATGTTTCAGACGTTGACCATTGACCTTGAACGTACGCTTGGAGTTCGGTTCCTCGACCTCAATGTTTCCGTGTGGCGTGACAGATATAACAACGAAAGGTCCGGACCACCTGGATTTCAATTTTCCCGGAAATAGACGCAAGCGTGAGTTGAACAATAGTACTTGTTGGCCGGGTTCAAATGTTCTATCAAGAATTTTTTTATCGTGCCAAGCTTTGACTTTCTCCTTGTAGAGCTTAGCATTTTCGTACGCATTGAACCGGAATTCAGCCATCTCATTCAACTGCAGTAACCGTTTCTCACCCGCTGCTTCCAGATCAAAGTTCAGTTTCCGAATGGCCCAATGTGCACTGTGTTCGAGCTCGACCGGTAAGTGACACGCCTTTCCAAATACCATTCTGTACGGTGACATGCCGATCGGATTTTTGTACGCTGTGCGATAGGCCCATAGAGCATCGTCAAGACGCAATGCCCAATCTTTTCGTGACGGATTGACTACCTTTTCCAGGATCCTCTTAACTTCCCTATTCGACACCTCCGCTTGGCCATTGGTTTGTGGGTGATATGCAGCTGCAATTTTGTACCGAACCCCATACTTGACAAGCAATTTGGTAAACTGTTTGTTACAGAAGTGAGTTCCCTCATCACTTATTATAGCTCGCGGTGTACCGAATCGGGTAAAAATGTTCTTCTTCAAAAATCGGATAACAGCGCTGGCATCATTCGTTGGTAACGCTGTTGCCTCTACCCATTTGGACACATAATCGACCGCTAACAAGATGTACTGATTATTAAAAGAAGATGGAAATGGTCCCATAAAATCGATTCCCCACACGTCGAATAGTTCCACCTCTAAAATTGTATTGAGTGGCATTTCATTACGCTTAGAGATATTACCTACGCGTTGGCAGCGATCGCATTTCAGCACAAAGAGATGAGCATCTTTGAATAGAGAAGGCCAGAAAAATCTCGATTGTAGTACTTTCGCTGCTGTTCTGTCACCGGAATAATGACCTCCATAATCTGAGGAGTGGCAGTGACCTAATATACTATCCATTTCTTCATGAGGTACACAACGTCTTATCATTTGGTCGGCACATGCTTTAAACAGAAACGGTTCATCCCAATAGTATTGTTTCACATCGTGGAGAAACTTCTTTCGTTGTTGTGAAGTCAAATCCGGCGGTAACACCTTGGCAACCACATAGTTTACATAGTCAGCATACCAAGGCAATAGGATAGTTACCCGGAACAGTTGCTCATCTGGAAATTTTTCATTAATCACTAAGTTGTCTTCTTTCTGTTCCGCTGTATTTTCTAACCGAGACAAATGATCCGCCACTTGGTTTTCTGTACCTTTTCTGTCCCGGATTTCCAGATCAAATTCTTGTAACAACAGCACCCATCGTATTAACCGTGGTTTAGCATCTTTCTTTTCAATCAGATATTTAATAGCCGAATGATCAGTGTAGACAATTACCTTGGTGCCTAGGAGATAAGCTCTGAATTTATCAAAAGCAAACACCACTAGCGAGTAATTCTTTTTCGGTTGTTGTGTAGTTCAGCTGGGCATCTGTCAATGTCTTACTAGAGTAATAGATAGTATGAAAAATCTTATCGTGACGCTGTCCCAATACGGCTTCCACCGCGTAATCACTGGCGTCGCACATCAATTCGAACGGTAAAGACCAATCGGGTGCTACAATGATTGGTGCAGAGACCAATTTCTTCTTTAATACCTCAAATGCCTCGATGCATGCCTGATCCATCTTAAACGGCACATCTTTTTCCAAAAGTGAGCATAGGGGTTTCGAAATCTTTGAAAAATCTTTAATAAAGCGTCTATAAAACCCTGCATGTCCCAAAAAGCTTCGAATGCCCTTCACAGATGATGGAGGAGGTAATTTCTCAATTGTCTCAATTTTCGCTCTATCCACCTCCAATCCGGATGCGGAAACCTTATGGCCCAGAATGACTCCTTCTTGAACCATAAAATGACATTTTTCCCAGTTAAGCACCAGGTTAGTCTCCACGCATCTTTTTAACACCAAGACCAGATTCTTCAAACACGAGTCGAAACTGTCACCAAACACGGAGAAATCATCCATGAATACCTCTAAATTATGTTCGACCATGTCAGAGAAGATTGCCATCATACAGCGTTGAAAGGTTGCCGGCGCATTACATAAACCAAATGACATACGCCGGAAGGCAAACGTACCGTATGGACATGTGAACGTGGTCTTTTCTTGATCTTCCGGTGCTATGGCAATTTGATTGTACCCTGAATATCCATCTAACAGACAGTAGAATTGATGTCCGGCTAACCGGTCCAACATCTGATCAATGAATGGCAAGGGAAAGTGATCTTTGCGTGTGGCTTTATTCAACTTGCGGTAATCCATGCATACTCTCCAGCCTGTAACAGTTCTTGTTGGGATAAGCTCATGAGCTTCATTTTTTACCACAGTCATGCCCCCTTTTTTTGGTACACACTGTACAGGGCTCACCCATGAACTGTCTGAAATTGGGTAAATAATACCGGCATCCAACCATTTTATAATTTCCTTTTTTACCACATCTTTCATAATAGGATTTAACCTTCTTTGCATCTCAATGGTTGGTTTTGATCCATCTTCCATTAAAATCTTATGCATACAGAACGATGGGCTAATACCTCGAATGTCCGCTATAGTCCACCCAATCGCTGTTTTGAACTCGCGCAGAACCCGTAGCAACTTTTCTTTTTGGGTGTTAGTTAGCTTTGTCGAAACAATAACTGGTAGAGTCGCGTCTACCCCTAGATAAGCATATTCAAGATGAGAGGGAAGTGGTTTTAATTCCAACACCGGTGGCTCTTCTATCGAGGGTTTGCATTTTTTTTCTTCCGTTTTGGGCCTTTCAAGGGTGTCGAATGGTTGATTACTTTTCCGGTAGAATGATGCTGTGTCTAGCCATTTGACATGCTCATTGTCCGCAGCAACCCTATCTTTATCTGTACCGAGCAACATTGATTCTATCGGATCCTCTGAATAATTACAGCAAATCTTGTGATTGACTATCTCCTCCATTAAATCCACCCGCAAACACTCCATTTTTTCCTTTGGATAAGACATGGATTTAAACACATTAAAAGTGACCTGTTGATCGTCAACTCTCATTGTCAATTCCCCTTTTTGCACGTCGATTAACGTTCTCCCCGTTGCTAAAAATGGTCGTCCGAGGATGATGGAAAGTTCCGTATCTACTTCACAATCCAAGATAACGAAGTCTGCTGGGAAGATGAATTTATCTACCCTTACTAAGACGTCTTCAACGATACCTCGTGGATATGTAACTGATCGGTCTGCCAATAGTAAACTGATATTTGTCGGTTTTGGTGCCTGGAGCCCGAACTGACGGTAGACTGATAAGGGCATCAGATTAATACTGGCCCCCAAATCGCACAGTGCTCTTCCCGAAAACTGATTACCAATATCGCATGGAATAGAAAAGCTACCTGGATCTTTCAGCTTTGGAGGCAACTTGTTCTGAATAATTGCGCTACATTCTTCAGTTAGCGCCACTGTTTCAAAATCCCCCAATTTCCTTTTCTTTGATAGCACATCCTTCATGAACTTAGCATAACTCGGCATTTGTTCTAAAGCTTCGGCGAATGGGATGTTGATATGCAATTTTTTAAAAATATCCAAAAATCTTGAAAACTGCTTATCTAACTTGGATTTCTGAAATCTCTGCGGATATGGTATGGGTGGCAGTGTTGTCGTTGGCCCGGATGCATTTTTCTCTCCTATTTCCTCTTTATCTTTCTCAGTTTCCACAACTTCTTCTATTTCAGCTGTCGTGTTGTTCCCCTTTTCTTTATCCTTGACTATTTGCAACTCCTTCCCACTTCGTAAGATTACTGCTTTGCAGTGCTCATTTCTGCCCGGGTTTATTTCTGTATCACTCGGGAGCGTTCCTAGTGGACGGGTATTCAATGCATGTGCTATTTGTCCCAATTGATTTTCCAGGTTCTTTAACGATGCCCCGTGGCTTTGCAGAGTCAAATCTAATTGGTTCAATTTCTTGTCTTGTTCCTCGTTCTTTTTGTCCGATGCTCTAACGAATTTTTCCACTGCTGCTTCCAAACTTGATATCCTCTCTGGTTGTTGATTCGGATTTTGAAATCCGGAGGTGTTTTGTTGCCTAGGTGGCTGAGCTGCAGCTTGATTGTTACTCCATGAGAATCCTGGATGATTCTTCCAACCTGGATTATACGCATTTTGAGTCGAATACGGTTGAGTTGAGCGATTATAGTTTCCTACGAATTGTGCTGATTCAGAATTTATGGCACACTGATCCGTCGCATGACCCCCAGCACACAACTCACAAACCATCGCTACCTGATGTGTGGCTTGTGGATGCCATGTTTCCATTTGCTTAACTATTGCAGTCACTTGTGTTGTTAATGCTGTCAGCTTGTCCACTTCATACTTCCCCGATACTTTTGGATGGTTGTTTCTCGTCATGGGCCACTGATAGTTGTTGGTAGCCATTGTTTCTAACAATTGATATGCCTCATCAAAATTTTTGGACATGATTGCACCTCCAGCTGCTGCATCAATACTAGCCCTCGTAGCTGCGTGCAAACCATCACAAAATATCCCTAATTGCATCCACTGTGGGATTCCATGATGAGGGCACTTACGGAGCATATCCTTAAATCTTTCCCACGCCTCATATAACGATTCTGACTCAAATTGTGCGAAAGTATGAATATCATTCCGTAGTTTGGCCGACTTCGCTGGTGGGAAGAACTTAGCTAAAAATTTTTGAGCTAAGTCATCCCATGTGGTGATTGAACCAGGAGGTAAGGAGTGTAACCAGCTTCGTGCTTCATCTTTCAAAGTAAACGGGAACATCCTCAATCTTATAGCATCTTCCGACACATTGTTAAATTTGAAGGTATCGCAAACCTCCAAAAAGCTCAAGATATGTTCATTAGGATCATCTATCGAATTACCCCCAAACTGGCATATATTCTGTAGCATCTGAATTGATCCCGGTTTTATCTCGAAACTGTTTGCATTGATTGCCGGTCTCTTAATACTGGACTGTAGATCCGTGACATTTGGCAGGGCATAATCCCTAAGTGATTTCTGTTCATTCTCTGCCATGTTTACGAGAATTTCTTGAGTTGTCAGGTCGTCTTCCAGATGTGCAGCCTCACTATTCAAATGCACTGTTTGAAACTTCTGCTCAAGGTTGTCGGTGTACGTAAGAAGTTCCTTTCTCGCTTTCGATCTAAGTGTGCATACACGAATTCCTGCCAATCCAAGAAAAAAAAAATTAAGTAGCGTTCAAATTAAAATCGAACTGATTATAACTAATATGAAATTAATATTAATAAAAATTCCCTGGCAACGGCGCCAAAATCTTGTTGAGTAAAATCTAGTTACGCACAACACGCAAGTATACGTGGTCAACAAGTAATACAGTGATAAGTTGAGTATCGTTCCCTCAGAGAATTCTAATTAATAAATCTCAACTACTAATACTATATCAATTCAATTTTATTTGAACAAGAAGAAATTATGATTTCCTGAATTACTAACACAAATTTGAACACCAAAAGATATTATTCTAAAATAACTGATTAAATAAACTAATGCTTGAATAAATGATTTCCGATAGATAAAGGTTAAGACTTCAATATCCCCAATTATAAACCATAAATCAGTTACCTACTCATCCCAATTACTATGTCTACTGAATTGTTAACAAGAATTCTTAAATGCCAAGTGTCCTTTTCCAAGTGATCAGTTGACTTCTATTTAATCCAGATTAATCTTGCTATATTCCTATGCAAAACAATTGAATTAAACGCTTTCCAATTCCAATTCCCTATGTGTTATATGCGGTGAAAAGATATTTCCATTCAATTCACAAACCTAATTATGCAAATAATCAAGTCACATATCATCATGCCCAGTTCTAACCCTAGAATTCCTCTTCCAATTCCTTCTAGAATAACAGGATAATTATTGGCCAAATAATTACGCAATAAAGTCAAAACATGATGAACAATTCACTTCAACATAAGTAATTAGAATGAATGAATAACTACTTTATAGTCATAAAAGGTTCAATTGAAATCTTAATGAAAGAATTAGTTCATCTCGGAAATAAAAAACATTAATCGTTGACAAATCATCCTTAAAGAATTATAAATTAAAAATAAGGAGAAAAAGAATAAACTCTGTAGCCAATCCCTAATCTCCAAGCAATCTCACGTAGCCTGCAATAGAGAACTTCTTGAATCCTTTCCTCTCCAATAAAAGTCCAAAACGAGGCTCCTCTTATTTCAGCACTTTGTTTCTTTTTATATCCCCACAATCCTTCTCCAATTAGGTTTTATTCTAGCTCTCAATGACCAAATTAAGTCCATCCGAAAATCAACCGCGCGTAACCAGTCAACGCCTGCCGAGGCTCAGCGCCCCGGCGCTGAGGATAGTACTAATTCCAGCGCCCCGGCGCTGTACTTCGCTTTAATTACCGAATTGCCATTATTTGCTTGAATTTCCCATAATTGCCCCCTTCAGCTCCCAAATCTGCAAAACAAGAAATAAACACAATAAAATGCTACTAAATAACTTAAAAATGCAATAACTTAAGTCCAAATGTATCCAATTCATGGGTATACTACCCATTCATCAATAACTAAGGGTAGTCTTTTTGTAAATCCCAATTTTTGTATAAGGTAATCGCGTGATAGTATGTAATAGTTTTGGCTAAGGGAACATGATGTAAATAGTTTTGACTATGAAATCATATTTATATAATGAAGTTTTTATTTAATATGTTTGTTGTGGTATGAATGGTTGTTGTTGATTTAGAATGATAACCGATTAGTTAAATAGATAATAACGAAGCTTTATTTATTTAATCAGAATTATGCCGCAGAGAAGGAGACAACAGAACCAAGAGGCCAAGTCTCATAATGAAAATCAGGGGGGTCCTAACAACCCTATGCAAGAGTTCCTTAATTTATTAACGGCTGCATTTAACCAAGTGGTGGGTGGGATTCCTATAGCTCCTGGGGTAGCAAGAACAACTACCTTTAAGGACTTTAAAAGTGTGGGTCCTCCCGAGTTTCGAGGAACGACGGATCCACTAGAAGCCCATACATGGGTTAGAGAGATTGAAAAGGTGTTTGTGATAACAAACGTAGGTGAGGCGCACAAGACTTCTTTTGCGACTTACATGATGAAGGGGGAAGCCAACTACTGGTGGGAAGCTCACCAGGGTGGGGCTAGGACAGAGGCTATTACGTGGGAACAGTTTAAGAAGGTTTTCTTCGAGAACTATTTCCCTACTAGCATACATGGTAGGATGGAAATTAAGTTCCTAGAACTTAAGCAGGGGGATATGACAGTTCCCCAGTATGCCGCCAAGTTTAACGAATTGGCGAGATTTGCTCCACATCAGGTGGATACAGAGGAAAGAAAGGCGCGCAGATTTGAGCAGGGCTTAAAAACCTGGCTCTATAGTAGGATATCGATTTTCTAGAGTGCTTCCTACGGGACCATTCTGGAGGAGGCGATATAGCTGAAGGTGGTGGTGAGGCCTTGTCTCAGTACCACAAAGAGCGGAAGATTAAGAGTAAGTTAGAAGGAGGTAATAAGGCTGAAGTTGCCAGCAGAAGTGGCAACTTGCCAAAGAGGAAGAGTTTTAACCCTGGGAATACCAGGGTAAAGTAGGGAGATCCCAAACGGAGGACAGAAGCATGTAAGACATGCGAAAAATCTTACATGGGAGTCTGTTTAAAGGGGAAAGCAGTATGCTACAACTGTAGGCAGGAGGGGCATTTGTCACCCAACTGTCCTAACCCTAAGAAGAATCAGGGGTGTTTTATCTGTGGGTCAATGGACCACATGGCAAGAAATTGCCCGAAGAAGGGTTTAGAAAGGAATAAGAATTCTGGTAGTAGGTAAATTAGCCATTACTAGACCAACACCATCAGTGGGTAGACCCTCAACTTGTACGTTTAATATGACTGTTCAAGATGTGGTTGCATCAACAGATGTGGTAGCAGGTATCATTCTGGTCAATGAGATAAATGTTTATGTGCTATTTGACTAGGGTGTTACTTGTTCTTTTATAGCATGTGAATTTGCTAAGCGATTAGGTTTAATCCTGAAGAGGTTACCTATATCTTTAGACGTTAAGGTAGCAAATGAAGAGATAATCCCCATTGAACATATTCATAAGGATTGTTGCGTAGAAATTAGATGGAATAAGTTATCGGTAGATTTGGTACCGATAAGGCTAAAAGAATTCGATGTAATTCTTGGTATGGATTGGTTGGTTAACCATAAGGCGATTATAGATTGCCATAGGAAAAGTGTAAACCTTCGGCTTTCTAAGAAAACCAAGGTAGTGTTCTTCGGTAGTAAATCACCGAGACGCTCTTGTTGTCTGTCTATGACACAAGTTAGAAAGATGTTGAGAAAAGGGTGTGTAGGTTATCTGTGCCATGTTGTGGATACCCAAAGAGTGGGAACATCCTTGGATCAGATACCTATTGTGCAAGAGTTCGCGGATGTATTTTCGGAGGAGTTACCGGGCATTCCACCGGACAAGGAGGTGGAGTTTGTAATTGATCTGTTACCGGGAACGGCACCAGTTTCAAGGGCACCATATCGAATGGCGCCAGTTGAACTGAAGGAGTTAATGGTTCAATTACAAGAACTATTAGATAGGAAGTACATTCAACCAAGTGTGTCTCCTTGGGGAGCACCAGTGTTGTTTGTAAAGAAGAAGGATGGGTCGTTAAGGCTTTGTATTGACTATCGAGAGTTGAACAAGTTAATGATTAAGAATAAATACCCTTTGTCCAGGATCGATGATCTATTTGATCAATTGAAAGGGGCAAAGTATTTTTCTAAGATAGATTTGCGCACGGGATATCATCAGTTAAAGGTGAGGAAGGAAGATGTACCTAAGATGGCGTTCATAACTCGTTATGGTCATTACGAGTTTCTGGTAATGTCGTTTGGGTTGACTAATGCGCCAGCCGCATTTATGGATATGATGAACAGAGTGTTCAAATAATATTTGGACAAGTTTGTCATAGTGTTCATTGATGATATTCTAGTCTATTCAAAGACGCCAGAAGATCATGCGGAACATTTAAAAATAGTGTTGGAGACACTACGGAAGGAGAAGTTGTATGTGAAATTCACACAGTGTGAATTTTGGCTTGAGAGGGTGCAGTTTCTAGGGCATGTTATTGATAAGGATGGCATTTTCGTAGATCCGGCAGAAGTAGAAACAGTTAACGAATGGGAGCAACTGAAAACGCCAACTGAGGTTTAGAGTTTTCTGGGGTTAGCGGGATACTACAGAAGGTTCATTCCGTACTTTTCTAAAATAGCTACTCCGTTAACAAATCTGACAAGAAAGTCGGTGAAGTATGTGTGGACTGAAAAATGTGAGAACAATTTTCAAGAGTTGAAGAAGAGGTTAAGTGAGGCACCTGTATTTTCCATACCAGATGATACATGAAATTTTGTAGTGTATAGCGATGCTTCGCATAAAGGACTGGGTTGCGTGCTCATGTAGCATGGCAAGGTCATTGCGTATGCATCACGTCAATTGAAGGATTATGAGAAGGTCTATCCTACTCATGACCTGGAATTGGCAGCTGTAGTCTTTTCCCTACAGATATGGAGGCATTATCTTTATGGTGAGAAATGTGAGATATACACGGACCACAAAAGTTTGAAATATATCTTCACACAGAAAAAGTTGAACATGAGACAGAGAAGGTGGTTAGATTTAATAAAAGATTATGACTGTGATATTTTATATCATCCGGGAAAAGCAAATGTAGTAGCCGATGCGCTAAGTAGGAAGGGTAGAGAGAAATTATCAATGTTAACGACTCAGAATGAGTTGGTAACAGAAATGGCAAGAATGGAGCTAGATGTTAAGTTACCGGAGGAAGCAGTGGAGATGTTATTTTCCATGGAAACCCAACCTACCATATTGGAGCGGGTTAGGGGAGTACAACTGAGCAACGAGGAGTACAAGCAGGTGTAGAAGAGGATAGAAGATGAAGAAAAGACTAATGATCCCGAATTAAAAGAAGAAATTATGATGGAGGCCCATAGTTCGAGGTACTCGATACATCCCGGTAGTACGAAGATGTATCAAGACCTTCGTCAGAACTTTTGGTGGCCGAACATGAAGAGGGAGATAGTAGAATATGTTAGTAGGTGCTTAACTTGTCAAAAAGTTTAGGCTGAACATCAACGACCGAGTGGGTTGTTACAACCGTTAGAAATTCCAGAGTAGAAGTAGGAGCACATCACGATGGACTTTGTGGTGGGACTTCCAGCAAAAAGAAAAGGATACGATGCTATTTGGGTGATAGTGGATCGATTGATGAAATCGGCTCATTTTCTACCAATAGGGGTTAGGTATAACCTAGATCAGTTAGCTAAGTTGTATGTCAAGGAAATTATTTCCAGACATGGAGTACCTGTTTCGATTGTGTCAGATCGTGATCCACGATTCACATCAAACTTTTGGAGGAGTTTGCAAGAGCAAATGGGAACGCAGTTAAGATTGAGTACGGCGTATCATCCTCAGACGGATTGTCAGAGTGAGTGGACAATTCAAATGCTTGAAGATATGTTATGATCTTGCGTTATGGATTTAAAAGGGAGTTGGGACGAATATCTACTATTGGTGGAATTTTCGTACAACAATAGTTTTTATGCTAGTATAGGCATGCCGCCTTACGAAGCGTTGTATAGAAGGAAGTGCCGAACTCCATTGTGTTAGGATGAGGTGGGTGAACGTCAGATGTTGGGACCTGAGATGGTACAGTAGAAGGCAGACATGGTGAAGTTAATACGTACTCGATTAGTTGCGGCTCAAGATCGGCAGAGGAAATATGCAGATCCTCACAGAGAGAATAGAGAATTCGATTTAGGATCTTTTATTTTTCTGAAAGTATCGCCTTAGAAGGGGAAGATACATTTTGGAAAGAAAAGAAAGTTAAGTCCAAGGTTTGTAGGACCTTTTGAGATTTTAATAAGGGTAAGAGAGGTAGCTTATGAAGTAGCTTTACCTCTAGAAATGGAACGCATTCATAATGTGTTTCATGTGTCAGTGTTGCGTCCTTATAAACCGGACTATAAACACGTGATAGAATATGAATCTATTCAGATAGAGAAGGACTTATCCTATGAGGAACTTCCAATTCAAATTATTGATAGGAAGGAACAAGTTTTAAGAAATAAGGTAATACCTTCAGTAAAGGTGTTATGGAGAAACCACAATGCTGAAGAAGCAACGTGGGAGCTCAAAAGTAAAATGAATGAAGATTTTCTTCATTTGTTTATGTAATTATAAGCTAAGATTCTGAGGACAGAATCCTTATAAGGGGGAGAGAATGTAACGCTCGAGAAAATTGGATTTTTATGACAATTAAATTTTTATTTGATTATGTGAATTAAATAAATTTAAGTGATTTCTTTTTGAGTAAGCTATGTGAAGGTCGTTCTATGACCTAGAATGTCCTACCGTGGTTAGTATTCTGGCTACGTGTTAGAAATAATTAGTTGAGTTTATATACTCAATGAATGTACTAAGACTAATCATATATTACCTATACTAAGGTATATGGTATGAAACTTAGGAATGTAATGCATGTTAACAAGATATGTACGATGAACAAAGTTGGTACCTTATCAATGATGTTTAAGTCCGGTTAATAAACGCCAGTTGAGTGATAAACCAGGACGAAGGGTAATATGTCATGTTGACTTTAATAAAGATATTAAGTTAACAAAAACATAGAAGAGAAAGAAGCTTGTAGGAACAATGTGAATAGTTGTTTGATAGCTAATTGTAGTGTGCTATTTGAATATATCATGTAGATTCTGTAAAGGTTGTGGTTAGTCGAGTAAGTTATTTAAAGACGTTGAAAGGCAAGTTTTCTTAACGCTTGTCTAACTTCTATGTTAGCCAAGTTTTATGTGATTCGTTGCACTGAATTGCAAGACTTGTTTTAAAGAAAGGGTCGATGCCAAATTTTAACTCGGCTAGACTATTCGTAATATATAGATTGATTATTATTCATATCATTCTATATAGAAATGTTAAAGCTATCATATGCCAAGTAATTGGTACGGACGTGAAGGTAAGGTTTGTCTATGAACAAACAAAAGTATTTTTCATCGATTATTCAATGGGCACGCGAGTTTGGCAAAAATATTAAACGTATATACGTTTAATGAATGAGTGTTGATAAACATAGAGTACTATAGGATGATCACCTAGAAGTGCTCCTAAGTTATACGGATGAATGGCCTTAGTGCTGTGGACTCCTTTTCAAGTATGAAAACTGAAAGTTACTGTTCATGGTCTATCGACTGGTTCAGAATTCCTAATTTATTCTATACTTTGGGAATTGATGTTATGAATTGTTAAAGTATTATTGATTCATAATAATTCATATCTATTGTTCAGTTATGTCAGAATTGTTATATAATTAATGAATGTGGTATTCCTGTTATCCTTGATTAAACTTGTTGAGCTGTCATGCTCACTTTTTGCGTGAATTATATAACTGCAGTTAAAGATGAACGTACTGTGAATGTCAAGAGAGATAAGGGCAAAGCTAAGATGGATGATTAGGCATTGTGTAATAGTTTAGTAAGTTTTTATGTATTATACATTATGAACAATGAACGATGTAATTGGTTTATGAACCTGGGAAGGGTTACACTTTGATTGTAATAAGATGATAGTAATTACCTTCATTTTGTTGTATTTCAATGGAATGATTGTATGGATGTTAGTACAGTGGAGCGCCATCTATCGGGTTGGAAGATACCCGAATTTGGGGGCGTCACTGTCAAGTAGAGAAAGAATTCCACTATCTTCTAAGAATTAAAAGTCCATCATCAATATTTTATCCATGTAACATCAATCAATATACATCTTGAATCAAATATTCATCTTTGCACTACAGGCCAAAGATATTCATTTGTATCACCAGTTGGTCATGTTCATCTCAACACCTGTTCATCTTTGCATTACGGGCCAAAGATATTCATTAGGTAATTATTCATCTTTGCACTACATGCCAAAGATATTCAGTAATATCATCATTTAGGACAGAGGATGATGAAAAATATTTTAAAAGAACGAATCCAATGAAACAAAATAACAAATATTAGATATTCGTATTACAGTTTATCCAAGATCAATAACACTTCATAATAACCAAATTTGAAGCAAAATTCAAGAATAAAGATCAAAACATGGATACAATCAAAGATAGTAACCATAATAGACATCTTGGACAAAAAGGAGAAAATTTCATTTTTCGGTGAACAAAGTCGTATTCGTGAATAGTGTCATATACGTGAATAGTAACCCCGACAAAAAAAGTTCTAAATTTGATAAAAAGTTCAGACCAATATTTTGGCATAATTATATCGAAAGAAATAATATCATTTACGAAGAAATAACATCCCTTACCTCAAAATAATAGTACTTCTGATCGGAATATCGGTATAAGGCTGAAGAAAACTTGCACTGATAAATAGAAACTCACAAAGTATCTAAATACTCATAAAATACGCTCGATAATATAGAGAGAGAAAGAGAGAAAACTTATGTTTCTGGTATGATTTTCAATTCTAACTTAACCCTCTATTTATAGGAAAATGTTAGCACGTCGAAGCAGACTTGACCTGCTACCTGATGGCTTTACCTGCTACTATTGCCACCCACCACATTTGAAATAAAATTCAGCACATTTCTTCACCAACCACAAGTGGGGCCCACTCAATTCTAGAATTTTCCACCAAAATCATTTATAAACCTAATTTCTGAATCAGTCACCTCTTAAAATTCATAACAAATCATACATTCATTTTTAACGGTTCAAAATTTGTGGACATATACTCAACTTATATATGTATAACATATCCAAAAATCACAACGATCCAACGGTCAGATTAAAAATTATAATTCACGTAATATATCTCAAGAACATTGATTTAATTTTTAATACCTCCATTCGGACAAAAATACCTCAACATTAATTCCTTCAATTATATCCACATAAAATAAATATATCCATAAATTATATCCACATAAAATAAATATTTTTTTATCATATAAATCAATAATTAATTATTCACAAATAATATTACAGAATCACAATTATGACAACCAGGTCGTTCCCAGGAAAGAGGGGGCTTTCCGATAAGGATTTCTCCTTACTGGCGCGCAATTAGGTGACCAAACCTCTCCTTGACAGAATTTTCTAGACATTTCCAATAATGCTATCTCATAATATTATTCAAATAATATGAATTATTGATCCGATAATGGGAAATACTGTGCAGTGATAATTATTAAAACAGCAATAATATAAAATATCAACACAGCAATTATTAAACCAATAAAATAAAATATTGAACAGTAATTACTGTAACAATTATTGAGTAGTGCCTTATTACGTAAGAATCAATAATTAAAAAATACTGTGCAAAATCGTGTGCTATTGTGCAACCACGCGTATTACTGTATTTTAACCACCGGGTATTCCAACAGTGTTAACAGTAACAACTACGCTGTTATTTGTAAAAACTCAAATTTTTCATTTTTTTCATCCGACTGTTATCCGTTATGGGGCCCACAAATGGCTGCGCCGTCGTACGAATATTACACGACCAAACAAATATTCCCCGACAACAATAAATATTTTATAACCACTTGCTTATGTTGCAAAATTTGCACATTTCACCCATAACCAAAGTATTATATCAAATTAATACCTTATTATTCACAATAATAATTAGAGGAAATTTGATTTTATTTATAATAAGTTGGGGTCTTACACTTCCGGAATAGCACCTTCTTCTACTTTCTTCCACACACGCATCAGCTCTAGGTCCGTAGCTTGAACAACTTTAACTTTATCGATTAAAATCAGTTCTACTCGTATATTTGACATCATCACGTGGGTCTCTGAAGTCTTTCACTCTATCTCCATCCTTTATAAGTCATACAAAATGGGCCTTTGCGTTGACAGTATCGCACTCATACCCGCATAAGATCTTCTACTCAATACGTCAGCTAACACGTTCGCTTTTCTAGGATATTATTGAATGGTATGATCGTAATCTTTCAACAGCTCGAGCCAACATCGTTGCCACATGTTGAGTTCTTTTTCTATGAAGAAATATTTGAGGCTTTTATGATCTATATAGATCTCCACTTTCTCCCCATACGGGTAATGTCTCCATATCTTTAGCGTGAAAACGACAGTTGCCAACTCTAGATCATGAGTAGGATAATTCCTCTCATATTCTTTGAGTTGTCGTGAGGCATAGACTATGACTTTCCCATGTTGCATGAGAACACATCCTAAACCTCTGCCTGAAGCATCACTGTAGATGTCAAATCTCTCCGAACCTGATGGTATTGTCAGAACAATTGCTGAAATGAGTCTCCTCTTGAGTTCTTGAAAACTTTTCTCACATTCCTCGTTCCAACCGAATTTTGTATTTTTTCGATTCTGATGAGTTAATGGAGTAGCGATTCGAGAAAATCATTCCATGAATCTCTTATATTAACCAGCTAAACCAAGAAAGTTACGTACTTCAGTTACTGACTTAGGTTGCTCCCAACTTTTTATTGCTTCAATCTTCACCGGATCAACTGATATTCCATGATTCAATATCATGTGCCCAAGGAATGATACTTCCTCAAGCCAGAACTCGCATTTCGTCAACTTGGCGTATAGCTTATTTTCACGAATCTTTTGGAGTATCAGCCTAAAGTGTTGCTTATGATCTTCACGGCTTTTGGAGTATATGAGGATGTCATCAATAAAGACAACCACAAAATGATCCAAATATTCCTTGAATACTCGGTTTATCATATCCATGAAGGCGGCATGAGCATTAGTCAATCCAAAAGACATGACTAGGAATTCTTAATGCCCGTACCGAGTTCTGAAAGTAGTCTTTGGAATGTCATCAGTTTTAACTTTTAACTGATGATATCCGGAATGAAGATCGATCTTTGAAAAGAATTTGGCACCTTGCAACTGATCAAACAGGTTATCAATGCGAGGCAACGGGTACCTATTTTTTACGGTGACATGATTCAACTCCCGATAGTCAATACAAAGTTGCATACTCCCATCTTTCTTCTTTACGAATAGAACAGGAGCACCCCAAGGAGACGTACTAGGACGAAAGAAACTGATGTCTAATCGTTCCTGCAGTTAGGTTTTTAACTCTTGAAGTTCAATAGGAGCCATTCGATATGGGGTTTTGGAAATGGGTTTTATACCGGGTTCAAGGTCAATACTAAATTCGATTTCACGCTCTGGGGGTAGGCCATGAAGTTCTTCAGGGAATACCTCAGGAAATTCATTAACAATAGAAATATCATTCAAATATGATGTATTTTTGTTTAAATCCATGGCATGTGCTATTTTTCAATAAACGAATGGCTTTATGGCTTGATATGACAATGATTGACTTTAGTGGTTTGGTTGCTTGAATTCGCATAATAGGTTGGTTAGGAATATGAAAGCTAACAACCTTACGAAAATAATCAATTTTAGCATGATGGGTAGTTAACCAATCGATCCATAATATCACATCAAATGCAAGTATTTTCAAAGAGATAAGATCGACAGGTAATGTGAAGGTGCCGATTTGAATCAAATAAGATTTATAAACAGTGGATGTAATGAAGGTTTCTCCCAACGGAGTTTCAACAGATAAGTCAAAGTCTAATTTCTCTGGAGTCAAATTTAAACGTTGAGCGCAAGTAGGTTAAATAAAAGAATGGGTAGAACCTGTATCAAATAAGGTATAGACTTCACAAGAATTTATGATTAGCTTACCCGTGATAACTTCATTTGGGTTCCTTGCTTTTTGGGAGGTCACGATAAACGCTCTCCCTTGAACTACTAACTTTGACTTGTCTAGGATAGCCTTTGGTGTCTCCATCTCAGCTGGACTTGACTTCACTACACGATAAAATCGAGCTAGGTGACCTTCTCTTCCGCAATTGAAACACGCTTTGGGTTGCTGGGTACATTTTGGACGGATGTGTCCCTCCTCTCCACATTTGTAGCATACGACCGTTGGTCATTCTCCTTCCTTAAAAATGGGTGCTGGTGTTGCTGTCTTTCCATCTTTATTGAACCTTCTCTTTTTGAAATTTCTACTTGACTCATTTCTTCTATTATCTTTGCCAGGATTGCCACCGAAATTGTTAACATTTCTGGCATGATGATTTCCTCCACGTTTGTTATCACCGCTTCGATAACTGCTACCATTGGTATTATCGTTTTTTCGGCTGCTATCTTTTGGTTGGGCTGAATCATTATCACACTCCAATAACTGAGCCCTATTCACAACATCTGAATAAAAGCAAAGTTTTTGAGAAATGAGGTATTGACGTATTTCGGGTTTCAAACCTCGCAGAAACATTCGCGGCATTCGCTCCTCATTATCAACAAAATGGAATGCAAACTGGGATAACTCGGCAAACTTAGCCTCGTATTACGATACAATCATATTGTTTTACTCCAGCTTGATGAATTATACCTCCTTCATGTGACGAATACTTTCAGGAAAGTACTTGTCGTTGAACAAATCTTAGAACTTCTCTCAAGACATCTTTAGTGCGGAAGGTTGAGTACGTTTTACATATTCCCACCAATAATCTGTCTCTCCTCGAAACATGAAGGTGGCAAAGGGAACCTTTTCCCCCTCGGAGCATCCTAAGACATCAAATATCTTGGTGATATGCTGAATCCACGTCTCTGCCTTAAGTGATTCTGGCTTTCCCAAAAACTCCGGTGGTCCCAGCTTCTTGAATTGTTTAGCAGTGATTAGCCGTGAGTTTCCATTATTTCCACACTACTAGAAATTCGACATATAGCGACGAGCTATAGCGACGGTCAGCACGGAACCCTCGCTATAGGGTATATATATAGCGATGGTCACCTTCTAACCGTCGATATAGATTTTTTTTTTAAAGAAAAAACCGTCCCACTTTCCCCCAAATCATTTCAGATTTCCCCCAAATCAATTTTCCTCCTCTCAAGTCCTCTCCCTCCTCTAACAGCTATTCTCTTCTTCTCTTAAAGTTATTCTCTTCTTCTCGTCCTCGATATGCTGCTAATGTTCCCCTGCTTTATCCCAAGCTCGCCGGCGGCGGCCAGTGGAGTCCGGGGAGATTCGCCTCTTTCCTAGATCCAGATCTCATTTGCAGCAACTGGAATTTCGTTTGTTGTAATCAAAGTAGGAAACACAAATCCGAGGGTAAACAGCGAGGCGTCCGCTTAGAAATAAAGCTATACTATACCCATCGTATATGTATTTGTTGTTGCCGCCAGTAGTCCTTAACGTGTAGTTTCCTGTATATTGCATTCTATTTGGGAAGTCATTATTATAAATTATGTAAAATTATTCAGAAACTTGTTGATAGTTATGTGAGTGCTTAGTGACATGTTGTAGCTACATCAAACTTTGTCATTCAGCACTACATTGAGTCTAACCTAGTAATGACTTATTGTTCTCTGAATGTATTATTCTGGGAATCAAGTATGTGTGTCCATTTACTCTCTCTCTTAATAAATGTCCAACTTTGACTTAGAATTGATTATAAGTTGTTGTTTTTTTTTTGTTCTGACAGGACTCGTTACCACCCTTGGAACGACTATTAATTGCAACGGAAATCATGATCTATTTTGTATGAGGTTGTTGCACAAGCCAAGAAAATTGTAGGGATGAATTATTCAACTATTATATTGTAATGTTGTAATATGAATGATTTTAAATGATGTATATAATATATTTTTATGTTTTATTTTATATTGTATTTGGGTTTGTTGAATAAATGTGCATTATTAATTTTTTTTTTAAATTTAAAAAGGCTATAGCGACGGTCATCGACCGTAGTTATAGCCTTCAATGACCGTAGGTAAAGAGTAAATACACGGTTTTGGCATGAGCTATAGCGACGGTCGCCAACCGTCGCTATAGGCCAAAAGACCGTCGCTATAGGTTTTAGTGACGCCTTCTACAGCGACGGTCGGCGACCGTCTCTATAGCCTATAGCGACGGTCTTTTGGCCTATAGCGACGGTCGGCGACCGTCGCTATAGGTCGATTTTCTAGTAGTGCCACCTGTATTTTGAACATGAATCTCTCTCGCTTGGTGTTGCATGAATTGCAGAAAGCTCCTAAACATCCAGTCGTTCATCATTTTGTCGGTGTTGTTGTTTACATGAGGATTATTGCCTTCCTAATACACATTATCCTGATTATTGATCGGCGGTGACTTAACGATCTCATGTGCTCCATTACTTATCTCAAAATTTTCAGATGCCATTTTCAAACACTGCCACAAAACAAGGGTTAATTGACATGCCACATATTATCTCTATATTCTGACCGACCAATTAAATAACAAATAAGGTTAGGTAGGACACACTAGCGAAGGATTTACTCTTCAATCTTATCCTAGTTCTAGCCTCGGATATCCGCCAGGGATCATATCTCTAAGTTTTGATACCAACTGTGATGCCCCCAAAATAGGTATACACAACTCATTCTGAGTCGCCAAATACATGACACATAATTCAAATACAAACTTAATTTATAAAACTGTTAAGTGTCGTGCAGAATACGACAAAACATAAAATGAGAGTTTTTAACACGAATATTGTCTCATACACAATATCCAAACTCAAATGGAGTCCTCATTACAATTATTATCACACTATTTTATAAAATAGTGAGGACTAATATAGCCACCATCTTGGACCATCACTCCATTCCCCGACTAGTCTCAGCTATATTCTCATTTCCTAAAGAGACAATGAAGAAAAAGGTGAGCTCAACTAGCTCAGTAAAGAATATTATGACTAAGATAATGTAGAATAAATTATCCTTAGCCTTCAACAGTGTAAAAACTGATAGAATACAATAGACAACAAGTTTAACTAAAACGGAACAAGTAATCCATTAGAAGAGTCAAGTAGAGCATGATATCTACTATCTTCTATGATTTAAAAGTTCATCATCAATATTTTATCTCTATAACATAGCTCATTAAATATTCCACATCATCAAATTATCCATGCTCTACAGGCCAAGGATATTCGTTGGTATCACATCCACAAAATATTCATGCACTACGGGCTAATGATATTCGTCAATGCACTACGAGCCATTGAAGACTTTTTACCACATCATTTGTCTGTAACATTACATGTTATGATTATACCGAAACATAATTTCTGGTCATAATCATACCAATAAATAGTCCATTTATGCACTACGGGCTAAAGATGACTTTCATCACAATTTAAGCATGAGGATGACGACAATGATATAAGAATTCAATTAAGTGAGATCAAGGTTAAATTTTAAAGATTTATAATTCAATTTATTTAAAATTTAAAATATTCCAAATTGTCAACATGATAACTGCTTTGTGGAGTAAAATTCAAGAATAATATTCATGTATCAAAAATAATTTGGACAGAAGAGAAATCAATTTTTATTATGAATAGTACCCCAGGTGAATAGTACCTGAGTGAATAGTACTTTGTGAATAGTACCCTATGAAAAATATCCCGGCATGAAAACTTTAAAATTTAATAAGAATGTTCAGAAAAATATTTTTGTGAAATGATACTAGATGAAGCGAAAATTTCAAGGATATTCTACTAATTTAAAGGAGTATAGAAGCAATACTTGTGACGCCCCCAATATAAGTATACATCACTCATCTTGGGTTGCCAAATACATGGTACAGAATACAAATACAAACTTAAATATACAACATGAGATGTGAGTTTTAATACAAATATTGTCTTCTAGACAGTATTCAAACTCAAAATAAGTTCTCAATACATTTATTATCACACTATTTCACAGAATAGTGATGACTACTAATGCAACCATCTGGACCGTCACTCCGTTCCCCGACTAGTCCCAGCTATATTCTCATTTCCTGAAGAGAACAATCAAAGAAAAGGGTGAGCTCAACTAGCCCAGTAAGAAATATTATGACTAAGATAATGCAGAATAAATTATCGTTAGCCTTCAACAGTGTTAAACTGATAAAATACAATAGACATCAAGTTTAACTGCAGCGGAACAAGCAATCCATTAGAAGAGTCAAGTAGAACATGAAATATATTATCTTCTATGATTTAAAAAGAATTTATAATCAATTTTATCGCTGAGACTCAACTTAATAAATAATTTACATCATCAAATCACCCCTGTACTACGGCCAAGGATATTCATTAGTATCACGACCACAAATTTTCTATGCACTACAGGCCAAGGATATTCGTGTTTTCATCAATGGTCATGATCATGCCAACAACTATCCATCAATGCACTACGGGCCAATGAGGACTTTTACCACATCATTTATAACATTACGGTCATGATTATACCGAATAATCCCTGGTCATAATCATACCAAGTCCATCTATGCACTACGGGCCAAAGATGACTTTCATAACAATATAAGCATGAGGATAATGACACTGATATAATAATTCAATTAAAGAAAGCAAAGGATAAACTTTTAAAGATTTATAATTTAATTTATCCAAAATTCAATAATGTCCAAATTGTCAACATGATACTGCTTTATGGAGTAAAATTCAAGAATAATATTGTATCGAAAATGATTTGAACAAAAAAGAAATCAATTTTTTTCATGAATAGTACCCCGGGTAAATAGTAACAGAGTTAATAGTACCACGTGAAAAGTAACTTCGGGAATAGTAACCCCGTGAATAATACCCCGGCATGAAAAAGTTAAAACTTATCAAGATGCTCAGAATAATATTTTCATGAAAAGATACTAGATGAAGCATAAATATCAATGATATTTTACTAATTTCATGGAATGTAGAAGCCAAAACTTAACAAAACGTGTATATAATTCGAAATCTGAAACGAAATAATATTACTTACATACTACAGAGTATGGAAGAAAATATTATTTTATACGAATACTGAACAAAAATAATATCCCTTACCTTAAAAAGAAGAGTATTCCAACAGGTATAGCGGGGATATTCTTGAATAAAACTTGAACTGTTTACTGCGCTCAAAGCTTCCTTAAACTCTAAAAAAATACGCTCAAGATTATAGAAGAAGAATTCTCTGATTCTGGTGTGATTTTCAATTCTAACTAAACATCCTATTTATAGGAAAATGGAAATGATAATATTTGAGCGTATAGTGGAAATGGTTCACAGGCGAAAAATCGAATTCACGGACGCAGAAAATTTTCTGAAGAAATTTTTTTGATTTTTACTATGCAAACACTATGTATAATAAAATATAATATATTCTATTTTTCATAAAAAACAAAACTTATTATTATTATTATTATAACAAAAATAGTACACCTCCCGTGAATCATAAATTCTCCCCCCTGACAATTTATTTTTCAACACATGTGGGCCCCAACCTTTATTATATAAATAACTTTCTACTGATTATTTTGAAAAATAGGTAAATGAGGGTCCATAAAATAAGAAAAATTTACAACAAATACTTCATAAAAATCCCCTCAATATTTTTAACAGCATTTATTCATATTATTATCACTCGCAATATTAACAACCAGATCGTTCCCATGAAAGAGGGGGCTTTCCAATAAGAATTTCTCCCTATTGGCGCACAATTAGATGATCAAACCTCTCCTCGACAGAACTTTCTAGACATTGTTAATTATGCATATAATAATATGAACATCTTGTCATCTCAATTATTGATTTAATAATATATAAAATATTGACAATAATTGAATCAAATAACGTGAGATACTATGCAACAATTACTGTAGTAATAATTGAACAAAACTGAGTGACTTCTCACATAAGCATCAATAATCAATACCATGTGCTATTATGCAACCACGCGTATTACTATATTTTTAACATCGGGTATTTCAACAATTTAACGATAAAACTTCCGCCGTTATTTTTATAAAGAGATAATTATGTCGTTTTCTCATTCCGACAATAATTCCATTGTGGGGTCCACTAATGATTGTGTCGTCGTATGAATATTCCCTGTTAAAACGAATATTCCCCGACCAATCGAATATAATATAACAACTTGAGTACTTTGCAAAATTTATAAATATTACCCATAATTATAACATTATATCAAATTCACTCCTTAATATTCAAAAATGATATTTATAAAAAATTTATTTTTATTCATAAAAGTTGGGGTCTTACAAGACTTATCAAAATAAGTGTATAATTAGGAATATGAAACAAAATAATATTAATTACATACTACGGAGTATGTAAGAAAATATTATTTCTTACGAATATTGAATGAAAATAATATCCATTACCTTAAAAAGAGAGTAATTCTGACTGGTATAGACAGGTATAGCGGAGATACTCTTGAAAAAAGCTTGCACTATTTACAACACTCAAAGTTTCCTTAAACTCAAAAGAAATACGCTCAATATTATAAAAGAAGAATTATCTGATTCTGGTGTGATTTTCTTTTCTAAACTGAGCATCATATTTATAGGAGAATGACATGGTACTATTTAAGAAAAATCACACACGCATAGTAACCATATTCACGGGCGTCGAATTCTTCGGCGAATTTTTGATTTTCACTATGATGTACTATGCAAACATTATGCAGTACTATGCAATAAAATAAAATAAAATATATTCTATTTATAAAAAGTATTCTGTTTTATATAAAAATTTTATGTTTTATTACTATTATAATAATAATAAAACAAAAACTAAGATAACTTTCTACCAACGATTTTGAAAAATAAGTAAGTGGGAGTCTAGTTAATAAGCCAAACTTACAACAAATACTTCCTAAAAAAATCCCTCTATTTATCACAAATCATTTGACTTCTCTAAAAATATTTTTAATAATATTTATTCATCATTAATATTATAACTCACAATATTAACAACCAGATCATTCCCAGAAAAGATGGGATTTTTCGATAAGAACTTCTCCTTATTGATGCGCAATTAGATGACATAAACCCTTTTCTGGATAGAACTTTTTAGACATTGTCAATAATACAAATAATAATATGAATAACTTTGTCGTCTCAATTATTGATTTAATAATATAAAATATTACACAGATGCTATTGTCAATAATATGAGATACTATGATGCAACTATTATTGCAATAATTGAATAAAACTGAGTGACTTCTCACGTAAGCATCAACAATTAAAGATATTGTGCAATATCGTGTACTGTTGTGCAACCACGCGTATTACTGTACTTTTATCACAGGGTATTTCAATAGTTAACGGTAAAAGTTTTACCGTTATTTTTATAAAAAAGTTATTTATGTCACTTTCTATATCAGATAGTAATTCCGTTGTGGGGTCCACCAATGATTGTGTCGTCATACGGATATTCCCTGATAAAACGAATATTCTCCGACCAAACGAATATTTTATGACAACTTGGTTACTTTGCAAAATTTGTAAATATTACTTACAACTATAACATTATATCAAATCTACACCTTATTATTCAAAATAACATTTAAAGAAAATTAAATCTTTATTCAAAAAAGTTGGGGTCTTACATTTTCTTTATTTAAATTCAACAAAAAAATTAAATAAAATTCGCCCCTGTTGAGAAAAATTAATTCTGGATCTGCCCTTGTATATATATATATATATATATATATATATATATATATATATATATATATATATATATATATATATATATATATATATATATATATATATTAGTTATAGAGACGCATTACATGTAGTGGTTAAAGCTTTTGGAAATTTGTTATTTTGTAGGGGTTCTGTATTTTGTTGTGACGCCCCCAAAATAGATATACATCACCCATATTGAGTCGTCAAATACATGGTACAAAATTCAAATACAACTTAATTATACAACAGTCGTGTAAAATACGAAAAAACATAATCTAAGAGTTTTAATAAGAATATTGTCAGCTAGACAATATCCACACTCAATGGAGTTCTCATTACATTTATTGTCACACTATTTAACAGAATAATGAGGACTACTAATGCTATCATCTGGACTGTCACTCCGTTTCCCGACTAGTTTCGGCTACGTTCTCATTTCCTGAAGAGACCAGTGAAAGAAATGGTGAGCTCAACTAGCCCAGTAAGAAATATTATGACTAAGATAATGCAGAATAAATTATCATTAGCCTTCAACAGTGTTAAAATGATAAAATATAATAAACATCAAGTTTAACTGCAGCGGAACACACAATCCATTAGAAGAGTCAAGTAGAGAATAAAATCTACTATCTTCTATGATTTAAAAGGTTTTTCATCACTTTTATCGCTGAGACTTAGCTTAATAAATAAACCACATCATCTCTGCACTACGGCCAATGATATTCATTAGTATCATGACCACAAATTATCCATGCACTACGGGCCAAGAATATTCGTGTATTCATCAATGGTCATGATCATGCCAACAACTGTCCATCAATGCACTACGGCTAATGAGGACTTTTACCACATCATTTGTAACATTACGGTCATTATTATACCGAATAATCCCTGGTTATAATCATATCAAGTCCATCCATGCACTATAGGCCACAAAGACTTTCAACATATTATAAACATGAGGATGAGGGCAATGATATAAGAATTTAATAAAATAAGTTCAAGGATAAATTTGTAAATATTTATAATTTAATTTATCCAGAAATCAATAACGTCCAAATTGTCAACATGATACTACTTTGTGGAGTAAAATTCAAGAATGCTCAGAAGAATATTTCCATGAAAAGATACTGGATGAAGCGTAAATTTCAAGGATATTCCACTAATTTCATGGAGTATAGTAGCCGAAACTTTAATCAACTGAGTATAATAGAATATATGAAATCGCAAATGGATTTTTGTCGCCATGTGGTAATCCACGTAGACAGATTATTCCAACAGAATAATAAAGAATGGAATAACAAAAGAATTCATGACCAGGCGTGGGTAATTAGCACAGACAGGTTATTCCCACAGAATTATAAAGAATGGAACCAGGTCATGCGTAATCCACACAGACATGACGTTCCACCAAAATAATAAAGAATGGAATAACAACAGAATTCACCAGGCATGCGATAGACCGCACAGACAGGTTATTCCAACAGAATAATAAATAATGGAATAACAGAAGAATTTCACCATATATGCGGTACTTCGCATAGACAGGTTATTCCAACATAATAAAAAAATGGAATAACAACCCTTACGAGTATTGAAAGAAAATAACTCTCTTCATGAATACGAAAGAAATAATACCCCTTACCTTAGAAACTCTGGATATTGGAATAGTGAGGTAGCAGACTTCTCTTCTTCTTTCTCTCTATAATAATTGCTCTAAAGCTTTTGTGAATTGGTGAGAAATGAAGGAACAATGAGCTTCTATTTATAGAAAAATATAATTTCGATAATTGCACGTTTTGGGGCTCAAAATATTATAGTATAATACCTTCCTCTTTTTCTTCATTTTTAATTTAGTCCTGCAAGTATTATCAAACTTGCACCACCTCCCCTAATAGTAAATAATGTGAATTAATAGTTCATTGATGTTACTCGATAGTATAATCATGTGAAAAAACTAATTACATTATAGTACCTTCAACTATACCTCCATTTTAAATTTAGTCATGCAAATATTATTAATCTTGCACCACCTCCCCTAATAGTAAATGAATGTGAATCAATAGTAAACACATATGAACAAATAGTTATAAGTATGTGAAATAATAGCAATTAATTGCTCATTTATCCGATTAATTACTCGATTGGTCAATATAACCTACAGACATCAATTATTATCGAAATAAATGTCGATTTCCACTAACACTAATAATCCCAACACAATGGAACTATCGATTTCATCTTTAATCAACACAACTTATTTATCATTAATATTATAACTCACAATATTTAACAACCAGGTCGTTTTCAGAAAAGAGGAGGCTTTTCGATAAGGATTTCTCCTTATTGGCGCACAATTAGGCGACCAAACCTCTCCTTGACAAACATCTAGACATTGTCAATATTGCAAATAATAATATGAATAACTTTATCGTCTCAATTATTGATTTAATAATAATAAATATTATGCAGATGATACTATGATAATAATTGAATCAATAATATGAGAGATATGATGCAGCAATTACTGTAGCAATAATTGAGTATAACTGAGTGACTTCTCACGTAAGTATCAATAATCAACACCGTGTGCTACTATGCAACCACGCGTATTACTATACTTTTACTACCGGGTAGTTCAACAGTTTTAACGGTAACACTTTCACCGTTATTTTTATAAAAAGATAATTATGTCATTTTCTAACTACGACAATACTTCTGTTGTGGGGTCCAACAATGATTGTGCCGTCGTACGAATATTCCTTGTTAAAATGAATAGTCCCCGACCAATCGAATATTATATAACCACTTGCTTACTTTGCAAAATTTGTAAATATTACCCACAACTATAACATTATATCAAATCCACACCATAATATTCAAAAATATATTTTGAGAAAATTATTCTTTATTCATAAAAGTTGGGGTCTTACATTTGTAGTATAAGGAAGTTTTATGCTCAAGAACAGACTCATTCTGACTTGGAATGAGCGAGTTATGACGTTGCAAAGTAGCTGTGGAGTTAAAGAAAAAACTTCTTGTTATTGCTTCAATTGCAGTATGTTTTATTCTGTAGCGGACACCCTAAAGCAGACATTTTATACTGTCTGGATTATAAGAAAAAAACTTAGTCTAAAGCAGACACCATAAATCAAACGGGTCAGACTGTCTGCTTTACCCCTATAGCAGAAAATGATAAAGTTGATCGTGTTGATTAAATTATAAAACGTGAACACCGGGGGACTTCCAAATTGAATTCTAAATTATGAATGAAGCTAAGAAAGAAGTAAACTGAGGTGTATATGGTTATGTAAAATCCGAACATCGTGAACTATGAAATATGCTAAAATAAACCAATTTAAGCATCATTATATGACTAATGGGTATGTTCAACCTTAATGATATATATAGGTCATTTGAAGAACGATTGGTAGCATTCTGGAAAATCGCGTAGCAGGCAAGTATCTTAACTCCATTCAATTTTTATATTGAATAAAAGTTTCCTAATCTTGCACAATTAATTATTGTGTGCAATTATGTTGATGTTGTGCAAACTTTTTATGTTATACAAGTATTGTATCTTGTACATATTATTATTTTGTGCAAGACATTCGTTTAAACTATAGAATTTCGTTTGATATATGAAATTCACCGGATTATGTGATATGAGCTATGAAAAAGGAGTATTGCTATTTGATTAGGCTTAACTCGATTTGTTGAGCTATTCCAATCAAAATATTTATTGTTGAGATATGAATTGTAATAATTCTTGAATTGTGATAAGTTTATAATGTCAAATCAAATACTCTGGACAAGTATTCGTATGTATTGCACCCCATGCAATAATGTGTTATGTGAATAAATGTTGTGTCATAGTAGTGAAGTAGACATATTAGATATCAAATCTAAGAAAGAGTAGAGAAGAAAGGTTAAAGTCTTGACAATTGGTCAATATGTCATTTCAAAAACGTTATATGAAAGGAAATTGTTGTTCCTATTTATTCAAAACTGCTTCACAACTATTGTTTAGTTGTTGAAGTTTTCAAAGAATATGTTGATATTCATTATGTTGTTGATTGTTTATTCAACTGTTATACTTGCTGAGCAATTAAATGTTCACACTTGGTTAAAATAAAATGTTTTTAGCAAAGTTAGAAAGAATAGAGGAATCCGGTGAAGATTAAAAAAATGATCAAGTATTGATTCGAAGAATTGCATGTTAAATTATATATATCTATTGTGGAGGAGAGAAAAGTCACAAACATATTGTTGTAATAGATAAATGATGTAATATTCATTATTATTATGATTTGAAAATGTAAAGGTCTTAGAATTAACCTGAGATTAGAAGTGATATACATTGTAATAATATTTAAATAAAATTTATGTCTTAAGATTATATGGGTGTATGTATTAAATGAGTAGCACCGTGACACACCAGACCAGGGTTTTAAGGTGACCGGGGCGGTGAGGGCGTTAAAATGGAAATATCATTATGGAACTCAATTTCATCAACTAACGAATTTTTGGACTTGATAACTAACGGATTCAGTGGAAGATAAAAATTAAATGAAAGTTTGAATTGTTTAAACCCACTAAATTTTCTCCAACAAACAAGTCCTTGTTGATTTTCTTTGTTTACCATTCTGCAAAATCATTATATCAATATGGGTATTAATAACAGAAAATAGGAGAAAATCATGATTAAATTGTGTTAAACCATAAATTTTGATACCTTTTGAAGTACAGTGGAGATGGAAATATAGAGAGAAAGAGAAAGTAAAATCTAAAAAAGGAGATGAAGAAAGGGACACGGAGATGAAGAGACTGAGATGATGAGAAACTTTGACTGAAATGGAGAGAGCGAATGAACCCAAGGAGAGAGAGATTTTTTTTGAAATGATAGAGATATTCCGGGCTCCACAATTTAATACTGCGAATGCTAAGGATTTTTTTTATTCTTTTAAGTTCCAGGCTCCGTAATTTAAAATTGTGTACGATGACTTGTACAAGGGAGGTATTTTGGATATTTTTTTTCGTCCGCAGTATTAAACTGCGGATGTGAGTTATATCAATTGTTTGATATTCGGATGGACACTCAAGATTTGTTATAAAGATAATCTTAATTTGACAACGTTGGTTATGGTTAAGTACTCTCCACACACACACACACACATATATATATATATATATATATATAGAGAGAGAGAGAGAGAGAGGCTGCATTTGACTTTGGAGTTGCATGTTCATTTTGAGACCAAATTGCGGGCATCTATTTTTGAAATACACCTTTTCTTTCTCTCTTTTTTTCTAATTTGACACACACTATCACACCCACATTCAAGAATTGAACTCCCAATCTCATAGTAAATATGGGTTAGGTCATACCACTGGGACAAATGCTTTCAATAACCTTTTCTTTCTTTTGCATTAGAAAAACAAACTATAAATTAGGGGTGAGCATGGTGCGGTTTGAAGCTCAAACCGCATACAAAACCGTTTAGGTGCTGTTTGACAAATTCAAAACCGCACATGAAACCGTTTGTGATTGGTGTGATGCGGTTTTGAACCGTGCGATGCGGTTTCAATTCCAAAACCAATTGAAATAACAAACCCGAAAATTTGGTTACAAGCTATATACCAACTCCAGTTTGATCCCCCCTCTTGTGGCCACAGTTTAATCTAGGCAATAAATTTGGAAGCTTTTCAATGATTCTTTAAATCTCACAATCACCTCTGGGCTTTAAACCACCAAATTTTCATGCAGAATTTGTTCAATGTGGTGGCCACAACTCATGGACCTTTGATGAATCTAAGAATCTGCAAACGTATTACGTAGTGAACACAATCACGGAGCTAACTTAGCAAAATAGTTCCAGGCATAAACGATTATATAGTTAATTAATACTATGTTATCACATTTGATTTAAGAAATAGCAAGTCACTCTTAATTACATAATTGATACTGTTGATTTTTCATTCAATCCTGTACAATCTGTCTTCTAAAATAAACTGAGGAGAATATGTTACAGTAGAGAAATTATATATACTCGTAGTAAAATTGAGAAAACATGATAATTATTTGGTGCAGTTTCAGTTATATGCGTGCGATTTTAACTAGTAAACAAATCGAAATCGTAAATTTTGTTTTTCAACCAACTTTAAACCGTCACAAAAGCCGAAACTGTTAGTGCAATTTTAATTGGTGCAATTTCGATTTCAATTTGATTCTTTGCTCAGCTCTACTATACATGTTTGAGGGGAGAGAGGGAGGGGCCGGGGTCTAATTGTTTGCCGACAGATGTTCACATCTTGTGTGGAGAGTAAATAGATACCAACCTATCGTGCTTTGCACGTGCGTGTAAACTCACAAGAGGAATGTGAGCATATATGTACCTCAAGACGCGTTTTTAGTTGTGTTCCTCTATTTCCCTTTGAGACCCACTCGTATATGGGAGCAGCAAAAAGTAGGGTCTATGCTCTCTGTCCATGTACTTTTATTAATCTTCGCATAAATAAATTATGGTTCTAGGAAGTATCAGAATAAAAGTAACAAGGTTAGAGATATTTATAATTTATCACAACTATACATAAAACTTTAAGCGATATTTATTATTTTAATAACATAATTTTTTATTTTGATATATTAGTCTAAATTAAAAAATAAAAATTATTACTATCATCCCAAATATTAAGATTTGCAAAGGAAAAATTATAAAAACCTTATTACAAAAATTGGTGTTACGCTTGAAAGATCAAAAGATATGTTTATTAAAAGAAATGTGTACGATAAGTGTGTCCTAGTACAATCTTTTAAGATAGACTTTATGTAAAATTAATGGATCCGATTATTATAAAGTTAATTTCATAGTAAGTTGGTCAATTGATCAATACAGTACTTACACGCAAAGAGAGATTACATCACTGCTTGCGTGTCGACACTGTATTGATTAATTGACCAAAGTTAATTTAATGCTAAGTACTCCCAAAATTAAAATAATCTATATTCCATTGATCTAATAAGTAGCAATATTTTAGGATATTTTTAATTATCTACACACTTTTAATATTTTATTTGGGCATCATTTCTGACTATTTGATGACTAAAATTGTCCAGATAAATTAGCAAATCACTTGCAGTAACTTTAGGCCTTATTTAGTGATGTGACTCACAATCGTTAAGGCTTTTATTTTCCGGAAATAGATCCTCATGTTTGAAAAAGAAAAAAAGAAAACAAAAAAGCATCCATGCATGATCCATCCACCACAAAAAGACATACATCTCACGAAGTTTAGAATATATATCTCAACAAACATAGGAAAAAAAGGTAACACTGTAAGACTATTTGGTAATGAAGAAGTTTGACAAGCAAACCATGTAAAGCTAAACCATCTGACTAGACAAATCAAATTTTGTCACCTAAAAGTTGTTTTTACTGCTCAAATATTGGTACAAAATCAGTACAAAGGCACCACTAATCTCCTTTTCATTTCCTTTTGTTCAAATAATAAGCAACTTGGAGAAAAATCATCATTAATTAATAAAAACTTATAATTAAATTTATTAAAATTAATTAATATCTTGTTTGATTTAAGTAAATAAATTTAGGGTTTAAATCCCGGGACTATTATTACAACCAACTAAAAATACATTATAATTAAAAAGTAAGCGCGCAATAAAAATTTAATAAACTTTTGTTTTGTGGAAAGAATATTTTAATTTCTTGATCATGTCCAAAGTGGTTCCAAAATTCCGCTTAGATTGACATCGTCAGGAAAGAAATTTAGGTTTTCATAGGGTTCTTGTGGGATGATCATGGATTGATCTTGATTAGGTTGTGACAAATCCATGCAAATTAGGGTTAGTAAATTGGATTGCTGGCTTTGCATGTTTACAATCTCGGCTTGTGCCTTGGCCAATTCTGCTTGCAGCTCACTAATTTGCTTTTGAAGGTGACAAATTGCTCCTGCGCATCCATAAACGGGGTCTCTAAGTCTTGCATTTGCTTCATAAACCATGCTACTAACTGCATCTGCCCTTTGAGACTCCGGTAATTCCTGAAAATCGGTGAAAATAAAATTAATTATTTTTATGATTATGACCAAATCATATAAATTTCTTTGCCAAATATATATAATTAATGACTTTATTTGTTTAAAATGATTATCGTTTGTGTTATTTTTTCCGTCATAATTTTTCATCATTTGTAATAGATGATAATCTCAATATATTTCAGTAGTTTGTGCTGTTTCAAAAAAAAAAATGAAATATGATGACTGTCTATTTAAGTCTATTAATTTCAATTTGTTCAGTAGAAAAAAAATGACTTGTAATTGAACTTTGATAAAACTGATAAGATGTAAATCAAACTTGGACCTTTTCTGTGTATTTACCTACTTGTATTGACTAGTTCTTTAAAGTATAATTTGGTTTTCTATGGTAGAAAAGGGCAGTGTCAACTCTTCTAGGGAATATTTTTCATGAGGTGGACCCCATTTTTACTAGTAAACTAAAAATTAAAATGCTGCTCAATTCAATCATGAACCACTATATAGAAGAAACTATCAAGATTAATTTCCAATATACACAATTTTCCTAATGCTTGAATATATTATAAATTTTCAGAAATTTTTATAATAAAAATGCTAGTAATATAGAAATTCTATGGAGTAGAAATTAGAATAATTAAGTACTTACATAATTTAAAATTTAAGAACTTATAAGTACGTAGTATTTGAGTAGTAAATGATAGTCTTGTCTAACTAAAAGAAATAATACACACTAGGAAGTCAAATCTAATTAACTATAGAACATAGATCACTATAGTACTACCTATTCAAAATTCTTAGTATTAATAAAGGGGTTTTTAATGAATCAAAAACATAATTTGCTGCTAGTACGTGTTTGTTCACATTGAACCCAAATGTGAAACAAATTAAGCTAGTTGTTTTTTGTTTTTTAGTTTTATACCTGCAGCAACTTGATGATGTTGCTAGCTCCAAAAACTCTATGGGCAATGGTGAACTTGAGTGGCTCGGTGGGCGGAAAATAGGGCGCCAGCACGCATTTCTCGACGCATCGCCGCCGCAGGATTTTGCATGCTGCACAAGGACTCATTATCACTACCGGTACTGGATGATCCTCATGATGAACTGGTGAAGATGAAGCATATGATAATTTTGGTGTCGAAATATTCTGAGGTGAACTAGTAGTACTACTAGTGTTGATCATCATCTTGTCACACAATAATTCCATTTAAAATATATAAATATATATATATATATATAGAGAGAGAGAGAGAGATTGTTAGTGTGAAAAAAGCTCAAGGGAAAGAGAAGACTGAGTTGCTTTGGGGGTGCTTTGGTTAAGCATAAAAGGCGAGATTATATATAGAGGGAAAGAACCCGGGAAATTTATTGGAAGGTATACGAGTGTGACGTGAAATTGCGTAATCAAAATCACTAGATGATGTCATCAGTCCTTTTTCTTATTTTTTTGTAAAAAAAATCAAAAATTGATTTCTTTCTAATCTTTATTTGGTGTTTAGATTTTTTATTTTATTTTAGGTGAAAAGTCAAGTTAAGAATTGGACTTATATATTTAGACTTTAGGAAAACACCTTTTTTACTTTCCATGGTCTAGCTTACATATATAATTTTAATATATCTTGTGTACGTACCAATATAGCACATTAATTTTACTATTTCTAATTCAGCAAATTAAACTAGAAGTACAGCTTTAAAAATATCACAAGCAATGCTTCAACTTAATATCACAATCGGCTTATTTGATCTAATCAGCTTATTTGATCTAATTTTTTCTTTCACACATGCATTAATACAATTTTCTTCCGAAGAATAAGTTAAAAAACTTTTTGATCCAAACTTTTAGACAAATTTAGTTAAGAAAGTAGAGAAAGAAATAGTAGGGTAATGATAACCTAAATATTATGGGCATTTTGTAGTTTATAGTGTGAAGGCAAACCAGAACATCAAGAAAAATAACTAAGCTACTTCAAACAGAACATGTACATTCACTTAAATTTTATAAGCTAAAAGGGGAAACAGCGGCTAGGAGATGAGAAAGCAATTAATGAACTAAATTGTTTGTGCATGTTTGATTGTTTATTAGTTTATTTTTTTTAATTTGTTTATAATCCGTTTAATTAATTCAATAATTGTATTTAGTTATATATAATCTATATCTATATAATAAAATACAAATGATTTTGAATTTCCCGCTCACTCAATAAACCATCTGGGCCGTCCAAAGTTTGAGATAAATCCAACCGTTCATACATCTATCTAATAAAATACATCTATCTATCTAATAAAATACATCTATCTATCTAATAATCTAATAATAATTTAATAAAATACAAATGACTTTAAATTTTCCGTTCACTCAATAAATTATTTTGGTCGTTCAAAGTTTGAGATAAATCATATTGTCCACACAGTGCCGGAGGCACGGGACCCATCTAGTATATATATAGAGAGAGAGGGGGGAGAGTCTGTACAGACCTGTTTTGTTATATGTATCCAAATCACACCCAAAATACTGCATTATGTAAAAATTTCAGTTTCATAAAATATTAAACTTTTTTTTAGTTGTTTTAAAAAAAATAAAAAAAATCCGCATTTTAACAAAATACGAACTCCCGCACCTGATCTTGTGTTTTGTTATTTTGTATATATATATATATATATATATATATATATATATATATATATATATATATATATAATGAGGGATAGTAATTGGGTGAGTCAATTTGTGAAGTAGCTTAAGTATGACTAATGAATATGTACACGTATGGGTTGTGGCAAAGCGATACCGGCCGGTCAAAAGGTTGGAGAACGTAATTATGTCGAAGATTCTAATTGATGCAATTAGTGGAATTTAGTTTTGTTGTTTAATTAGTTTTCTTTTCTATGTAGACACAAATTAAAGCCCATTTAAATTATGGATATAAATACGCACTTATAATTTACGTAGTAGACTACTTTTGTATCATATTAATGCATGTGCTACTAGTGCCATTATGAAAGTAAATGATTTTTTCACACCATATTAGGGTAATGTCTTAATTGAGTGTTTTTTTAATGTTTTTTTCTTTCTTAAAAGTGCCTATTCTCAAGCTCCAAACACTGATAATTTCATCTGTTTTACAAAAAAAGAGTTTTATTTGTTAGATATACAAATTTTAAGGATATTTTTTTATTTCAATATTATTAAATTCTAAGTATCTCTTAATATAATGACTGTTTAGTTTAACATTGATGATATGATAATAATGAATTCGTGTTGTTAAACTTTGACAAATGATGGAACAAAAGTGACAAATCCTAGGAATATATATATATATATATATATATATATATATAGTCCGCTTCTCCAGTGAATTGGTGGGAGCGAACTAAGAACGAACCGGCTATAGCAACGGTTTTTTCATCGCTATAACATTAAAAGCTGGCTTTCTATGGAAGAGTATAAATGAACCGAATCGAGCCGAGTATTGAGTTGCTCAGATTTGATTCACAAAATTTATCGAGTATAAAATAAGATTTGATTAAGACTCATTTAGCTATCGAGTCGAGCTTAAACAGTTTGAACTTTTCAAACGAATATGATTCGAGTATCAATAGAAAATTACAATTTGATAAGGTTCGAGTAACTTATCGAACTTTAAATTTTGCTCATATTTGACTCATTTATATTTCGAGTCGAGCTCGAAACGAACTTTTAGTCGAGCGAGTACAAATCGAGTCCAAACTATTTGCTCATTTTACAGCCTTATTTCTATGATATAGCGACGAAAAAAACCGTCATTATAACCAGTTCGTTCTTATATAGTTCGCTCCTTCTAATTTGTTGAAGAAAACCGAGATATATATATATATATGGAGCACTTCCATAGCAGCCGGTTGCTATGAGTACTGTGCAACACCCCCTTTTTGGACCGTTGATAAATTGAATTGATGGTTGCGATTAACTTTTCTATTTAATAAGCCGGCACAGGTTGTTGTGCCTAATTATCTACTTGTACCGGCTTCTATTTTAATAAGTAAGGCCCACGTAAAATTATATTGTCAGTATAGTTATAAAAAATGAATATTTATTATTAAAATAATCCGGCCGGTAGAGCTTGTATCGGCTTCATACTTTTTTATTATTATTATTTCTCCATTACGGCCGGTAGAGCTTGTACCGGCTTCTTACTTTTTTTATTTCTCCATTATATGTCATGACTCAGCACATTAAAATGGAATAAAAAAATAAAATAAATTTCGGCCAGTATAGTTATAAAAAATGAAGATTTATTATTAAAATAATACGGCCGGTAGAGCTTGTACCGGCTTCATACTTTTTTTTATTTCTCCATTACGGCCGGTAGAGCTTGTACCGGCTTCATACTTTTTTTTATTTTTCCATTATATGTCATGACTCAACACATTAAAATGGAATAAAATAAATAAAATAAATTCCGGCCGGTAGAGCTTATACCGGCTTCATACTTTTTTTTTATTTCTCCATTACGGCCGGTAGAATTTGTACCGGCTTCATACTTTTTTTTATTTCTCCATTATATGTCATGACTCAGCACATTAAAATGGAGTAAAAAATAAAATAAATTCCGGCCGGTACAGGCTGATACGGTTGGCATTAAAATAATAAAAAAAATTCCGGTCGGTACAGGTTGATATGGCTGGCAATAAAATAATATTAAAATGCCGGCCGGTACAGGCTGATACGACTTGCAATAAAAAATTGAAAAAAATAGCCGGCCGGTACAGCTTGTCACGACTGACAATAAAAAATTGAAAAAATAATTTTATTCAAGCAATTCGCTGCTAAACAGATTCGAACGCGCGACCTCAAACTCCATACACTCGTCATATGAGCACCCGAGCACCACGGGCCTAGCTGCTAATTTCAACCAAGGATATATCTTTATATTAAAACTTCACCATCTCCCAAAATTTATATTCTTGCATTATTATTATATTACTATTTATTATTATTAATAAGTCTATATAATACATATGGGGGTTTTCTATTTAGAAATAAGTTAATATCTATATTTATTATTATCTCCATTAATATTTTTTCTTATTTTTGTAATAATATCAATAAAAGGATTATTAATATATTAAAAAAATATCATTCTTTAATAAAATATAAATAATGATTTTATATTCATGTATTACTATTATTATTATATTCATGTATTACTATTATTATAAATAATATTAATAATGATTTTTAATATTAATATAAATAATGTGATTATTAATATTAGTCCGAATAAAAATATACATACAGTTCAACAAAATAGATAAATTTTTTCGTAATAATAATATGAAGTGGTTTTATGTGATTCAATAATATTCATATTACTAAGTAATGAATGTGAAAATCCCATAAAGTTCAACCAAATAGACATTCTTATTAATTAATATGTACATTAGATAACGTTGGATAAGTTCTATATCTCAAAGGCCGAAAGTAATCTTGCGGATTTCTTGTAGAGCTCCAATGCGATGCGGTAACGAAAGACTGTGACATCTTCCAAGGACCACTTCTCTTCAGAAATATTACCATTGGCCCTAACGAAACAGTCAACATACTTGCATACAAAAATACCACAGTCTGAGTTGTTGTGTTGTTTCGGTCGGATATTTAAGGTCTGCATAGTAGGATTACCGTTGGGCCACTCACGCATCAGATTACCATTTCGCAAACAAAATGGTATCAAATGCACCTGTATGTACAAAGTAGTTGGTTAAATAATTTTTTAATATTAAAGGACATTATAAAATTAAAATATTTTAAAACTAAACATACCGCAACTTTAACGAATTCTGAATACATTTCATGTAACTTAATATACATAGTCTCATTGTAGTGCGGGTCAATTATGGTAACCATCCAATCTTCAACTGCGAATAGGAACAAGACAAAATGGCGTTTGTTGGTACTACACACCGACATGAATATATATTTGCATTCGTGTAAAGGTGGACCAACATCTTGGTTAACATACGGTTTACAAAAACTCCATGCAGTATTCACGTTAGTTCAGGGCACATAGCTCTGCCCAAGATGCATGAAGAATGAATTCATGAAACCAAATTGGGACCACCTTTGTATTCCCCGCGACCTGTAGTATTCCTCTCTGTCTTGTAGCAACAACATATAAGCGTCGATGACATGCTCGGATATCCAACTCCCAGGGCCTAAGGATTGCACTGCATTGTGTTCTAATTCATATAACTGGCGCGGATGTGATAAAGGATATAAATTCTCTTCTGGTGCCACCACGTTTCTAAACATATGTTTATTTATAAATGTCTCCTTCCAATCTTTAAGTCTTTTGGATAAGGACCCTTTTGGTCCATAAGAGATGTGGTCTCCCGCATCTTGTACCTGATTGAGACCCAAATGTATATTATTATTATATAGCAATAATAATTAAAACCATCACTATTAACATAACTATATATACCTTTTGTGAACTAGATCCCTTGGTGTCAGAAAGTCCCGTAAATGAAGAGTTGGTTGGAATGTAACACTCCTCATAGGTTTGGAAGGTTGGAATGTAACATTCCTCGTAGGCTTGGGTGGTCGGAATGGAGCTCTCCTCGATTACTTGTGGGGTGGGTATGTAGCTCTCTTGTACAACATAATCAGTTTGTTTCCCAAGCCTTTCATTGAGTTGTGTGTATTGGGATGTGGTCCAAAATTTATGGGACCCCCTGTCGAGGTATTTGTTTACCTCTTGCTTCGAAGTCGTATAGGGCGTATTGGAAATCCCAATTATTTTTTTGCAGAACCAACTCGGGAGGCAGCTGAGTAAGTACTAAAAATTTATCAAGTAACGACTTTGCACTCTCAACCTGTCATGTAAGATAAACACAAACAAATATTATTAACAATAAATATGAATAAATGTAATATTAAGTATTTACTCCAATACATGATTTATTAAAGAAGAATATAATTTTATACCATTTGAATAAGGTGTTGTTGGTTGTAAATGGCCCGAGGCTCATAACAACTGTCATGGTCGTTTGCCTGTCGAGATCGGTGAATTTTCCAACGTGTAATTTTTCTATACCAGACCATGTAATCATCTATTGGGACATAATCAGAAATTTCAGTTTGTTGTCCTTCGAGATGATCCATGTATGTCTCCCATATCGAAATATATTCCACTCTCAATGCCATGCAATCCTCGACATCAATAGACATTTAAATAAGCTCATACAAATGTCCGATACATGAATTAATTTAGGACCAAATTCAAATAAATGTCTCAGCTTTTTAGTTTACCGAGCTTGTAGGTGTTCTTTCCCGAGGCGATGTGGCAGAAAAAGTGGTCAAAAAAATATTCAGTGCATTTCCCGAGGCGATGTGGCAGACAAAGGTTTGTCACTTTGTTCGGCCGGTACTGGCTTCACTGGCTGGAATTAAAAATAATATATATATTCCTCTCAAAATTCGTTCGGCCGGTAGAGGCTATAACGGCTGGAAATAAAAAATATATATATATTATTAATAAATTCGTTCGACCGGTAGAGGCTATAATGGCTGGAAATAATATATATATATATATATATATATATATATATATATATATATATATTATCAATAAAAATCATTCGGCCGGTAAAGGCTATAACAGCTGGGAATAAATCAATTTTTCGCTGCTAGCTAGACTCAAACCCGCGACCTCAAGCTCCAAACATTCGTTTTATGACCACCCGAGCACCACGGGCCTAGCTGTCATATCTTACCTTGGATTTGGATATATCTTAATACATCCCCCCCCCCCAAAATTAAATTTCTCAATATTTTATTATAATTATTCGATTATTATTATTATTCTATTATTATTACGAATTGAGTATAAAGCCGTTCCATATTCTAGCGGCTTATGTACTTTTAATTATTTTATTATCATTATTATTGTTATTATTATTATAAACACTGTCTGGTGAATAAGTAGTCAAACATAATAATACAACACTATGAGAATAGAAAAAAGTTGACATTGATTATATGGGAAAAGTACATTAGTTTGACTTCTTGAGCTTTAACCGCGACAAGCTGTACCGGCTGGTCTTTTTACCTTTAAATATTGTCTAGGAAGCTGCTATTTTCTCATGTTTATTCTGAGCACCCATCTTCTTATCCTTCCATAGAATTTTTTCTCTGATATTATTTTCTCTTTTCTCCTCTACTCATAATTTGTTTCATCTGGTTGCCCACTTTCACTTCAAAAAATCAAGTTAAAGTTCTGATCGAGCAAAATTCATCACTATTATTCACAAGTAAATTTTTCAAAATGTCATATAATACATCAGAATTTGTTAATGAAGTTGAAAGTAATAAATCTGATATTGTTCCGTACGTTGGTCAATTATTTTGTACGTTGGAAGAGGTTGAATATTTTTATAGATCATATGCTAGCAAAAATGGATTTGAGATTAGAATTGTAACTAGTCATAAACATGCTAATACGAATGATATCAGATCTAGGCAGTATGTATGTAAGAAAGCCGGTACACCAATTGTTGGCAAGAGTTTACCTGATGACGAAGATAGTAGTAATAAAATAACTAGACAGAGAGACTCTATCGGACGAACAATGTGCAAAGCTAGAATATATGTTGTCCACAATAAGAAAGAAGACAATTGGCGTATATCTACTGTTGAATTAGAGCACACTCATCACTTAGTGACCCCCACCAAAGTAGATTTGATCTAGACTCACAGAAATATTACTCCTGTTGCAAGAAATTTAATTGACACTTTAAATAAGTCCGGTATTGGTCCAAGTAAGATGATGAATATTTTGAGCACAATGGGAGGTGGGTTGAAAAATGTTCCTTTCTCTACTGCTAATGTTGAGAATGTGGTGCGAGATTTAAGGCGTGATTCTGCAGATAAAAATGATGCACAAGCTGCTGTCAATCATTTGAACAAACTTGCATCCGGAAGTGCCAGCAAATTTTTTTTCAAGTGAAAACAACCGCATAGCTTGTATTTTGTGGGTTGACGCCCGATCAAGGTTTATATATCAACAGTTCGGAGACATTGTGACATTTGATAGTACATACCGGACAAATAAGTATGGCATGCCGTTTGTTCCATTTGCCGGGGTCAACCACCATTATCAGTCTTTATTGTTTGGATTTGCACTGTTACGAGACGAGACAGAGGACACTTTCGTTTGGGTATTATAGACATGGCTTGAAGCCATGGACTATAAGGCACCTACAACCATCATCACTGATCAAGACAGAGCCGTGAGTAATGCTATTGCTACGGTACTTCCAACTAGTTATCATTTATTGTGTTCTTGGCATATTAGCAATAAATTTCCTGAAAAATTGCATCATGTTTATTCTGAGCACCCATCGTTCAAAAATAATTTGAACAACTGTGTGTATAACTCATTGTTCATCGAGGAATTTGAAGAGCGTTGGCATATTTTGATAAGTTCCTATGAATTGTATACTAATGAATGGCTTGGAAGTTTGTATGATGTACGACAGAAATGGATTCCAGCATATACAAAGAGATATTTTGCCGCGGAAATGACTACCACTGGAAGAAGCGAGAGCCTGAATGCCTTTTTAGATGAGTATGTTAATGCATCAACATGTATGCTATGTTTTGTACTGCAGAGTCAAAAGGCTGTAGAAAGACAGTTTATCAGGGAGAGGAAGGCCGACTACATAACAAAACATCATAAAAGGATTATGGTACTCGGTTCATCTTTAGAAGTTCATGCTGCACAAGTGTACACAAAAGAGATGTTTAGACGTTTCCAACGTTAATTCGTCGATTCCATGAAATACAATGTTCATAAACTTAGTGAGTTGTGTGTCACTGATACTAAGGTTTATGCAGTGTATAATGCATATGCAACTGAAAGTGGTGGAAGATATAAAGAAGTTGTCAACAATCGACAACTGGGATCGGTAACAAGTAACTGTCAAATGTTTTCTCACTCTGGTGAATTATGCAGGCACATCTTGAGATATTTCAAAGCAAAGAGCATTTTACAAATACCGACCGACATGATCCTTCATCGGTGGACAAGAGACGCGAACAAAAGCAATGGTGAAGACTTACTCTTTAACTCCACATCTGCTGACTTAGAACAAAATCAAGCAATGCGCTATAATCATTTGATGGGTGATTACCAGGAGTTAACGAGCAAAACGGCTTGTTCAGTCTGAGGTTACAAAACTGTTCTTAAACTGAATGCACGAGGAAAAGAGTTGGTTGACCAGTATGATCCGGATGAGAATATTACTGAACTGGCAGATGACGACATTGATTGCACAGTTGGAGATCCAAATCATGATATGGGATTCGATAATGACGATGAAGATGCAGAGGTGGAAGAAGAAGAAGAGTTTTTTCCGCCTAATATTTCTCAAACAAAGGGCCGCAAAAAATAATTTAGATTCAAGAGTGCACTCGAGAAAATCATTCCTTCTAAGACTCATCGAAAATGTGAAATTTATGGCTTTGAAATCGACCACGATAAGCGAAATCACTATCGAGTGCTAGGGATTCCTGAACCAAAAAAAAATAGGCGTCGGTTGTATTAATCATTCTATGTTTTTTTTATTTTATGAAAATGAACATGTAATATGTACTATTCCTCTTAATGTTATGCAGTACTAGTATTGGTATAATCTGTACTTCTAATATTGATAATCACATTATTATTATTATAATAATACTTCACTACTTTTATAAATTCGATAATTAAATTAATTTCCTGAAATGACTTGAAAAATTATCATCATTACTTATTAGACTAATTGAACTAGTTTTATTAATAATAAAATCATTTCTTAATAATAAAATCATTGCTTAATATATAAAATCATTACTAATAATCATTGCTTAATAAATATAGATATTAACTTATTTTTAAATAGAAAACCCCCATATGTATTATATAGACTTATTAATAATAATAAATCATAATATAATAATAATTCAAGAATATAGATTTTGGGGGATGGTGAAGTTTTAATATAAAGATATATCCTTGGTTGAAATTAGCAGCTAGGCCTGTGGTGCTCGGGTGGTCATATGACGAGTGTATGGAGTTTGAGGTCGCGAGTTCGAATCTATTTAGTAGCGAATTGCTTGAATAAAATTATTTTTTTCAATTTTTTATTGTCAGCCGTGACAAGCTGTACCGGCCGGCTATTTTTTTCAATTTTTTTTTGCAAGCAGTATCAGCCTGTACCGGCCGACATTTTAATATTATTTTAATGCCAGCCATATCAGCCTGTACCGGCCGAATTTTTTTTATTATTATTTTAATGCCAGCCGTATCAGCCTGTACCGGCCATAATTTATTTTACTTTTTTACTTCATTTTAATGTGCTGAGTCATGACATATAATGGAGAAATAAAAAAAAAGTATGAAGCCGGTACAAGCTCTACCGGCCGTAATGGAGAAATAAAAAAAAAGTATGAAGCCGGTATAAGCTCTACCGGCCGGAATTTATTTTATTTTTTTATTCCATTTTAATGTGCTGAGTCATGACATATAATGGAGAAATAAAAAAAAAAGTATGAAGCCAGTACAAGCTCTACCGGCCGTAATGGAGAAATAAAAAAAAAGTATGAAGCCGGTACAAGCTCTACTGCCTGGATTATTTTAATAATAAATATTCATTTTTTATAACTATACTGGCCGAAATTTATTTTATTTTTTTTATTCCATTTTAATGTGCTGAGTGATGACATATAATGGAGAAATAAAAAAAGTATGAAGCCGGTACAAGCTCTACCGGCCGTAATAGAGAAATAAAAAAAGTATGAAGTCAGTACAAGCTCTACCGGCCGGATTATTTTAATAATAAATATTCATTTTTTATAACTATACTGATAATATAATTTTACGTGGGACTTACTTATTAAAATAGAAGCCCATACATGTAGATAATTAGGCACAACAACATGTGCCGGCTTATCAAATAGAAAAGTTAATCGCAGCCATCAATTCAATTTATCAACGGTCCAAAAAGGGGGTGTTGCACAGTACTAATGGCAACCGGCTGCTATATATATATATATATATATATATATATATATATATATATATATATATATATATATATATCAACGGTCCAAAAAGGGTTGTCGCACAGTTCTCATGGCAACCGGCTGCTATATATATATATATATATATATATATATATATATATATATATATATATATATATATATAGGGACCGGATCAGGTCCGGGAGTTCGGATTTTAACAAAATTCGGACCTTTTTTTTTTTTTTTGCTTTTTTTTTTTGAAACAACTAAAATTTTTTTTTATGGAATTGGAATTTTTACATTATACAGTGTTTTGGGTGTGATTTGGATGCCTATAACGAAACATGTCTGTACAGTCTGGGCAGACTGTACATACATTGGTTGGTGTGGGTGTTAAAAACACACCCAAAACACTGTATTATTAAAAAATTTCAGTTCCATAATTTTTTTTTTTTTTAGTTGTTCTACAAAAAAAAAATAATAATAATTTTGGGTCCGGATTTTGGGTCCTGTCCGGACTCCCGGACAAGATCCATTCTGTATATATATATATATATATATATATATATATATATATATATATATATATATATATATATATATATATATAGGGAACCCTTCCATAGCAGTCGGTTGCCATGAGAACTGTGCGACAACCCCTTTTTGAACCGTTAATAAACTTATTGGAAGGCTGAGATTGAAACATAAATATACCAAGCCGGCACAACTTGCACCGGTTTTTATTTTAATATGAGGACCCCACATAGTCAACATGTTGTCAATTTGTTTAAATAAAACGAATTTTTAATATTAAATAATGGCCGACCGGTACAGCTTGTACCGGCTGTGCCTCTTTTTTTTTTTAAGCATTTCCCCATTAATAGTCATGACTCAGCACATTGCGTAAACTTAAAAAAATATAAAATACTCCTGGCCGCTACAAGCTCCTACGACTGTTAATAAAAAAAATAAAAATAAAATAACAACCAACCAACACAAGCTTATGCGGCTTGGAATAAAAATAAGATCCAACATATATCAAGATTAATACATAATAATTTATAAAACAATAGCATAGTCATAATTTATATCCTTATTTTTTATCTTATTTTATATAACAATAGCATATATTTGTTATATAAAGAATTATAAAAATATTTTTATATCATATTTTATATCCTATTATAAAATAACAAATAAAGAATATAAAATATTTTTATAATTCTTTATATAACAAATATATGCTATTGTTATATAAAATATCATAAAGAATTAATATTTTAAATTAAAGTGCGAAGAAATTAATATATTTGTTATATAAAGAATTATAAAAATACAAATATATGCTATTGTTATATAAAATAGGATATAAAATACCATAAAGAATTAATATTTTAAATTAAAGTGGGAAGAAATTAATATATTTGTTATATAAAGAATTATAAAAATACAAATATATGCTATTGTTATATAAAATAGGATATAAAAATAAGGATATAAATTATGCCTATGCTATTGTTTTATAAATTATTATGTATTAATCTTGATATATGTTGGATCTTATTTTTATTTCAAGCCGCATAAGCTTGTGCCGATTGGTTGTTATTTTATTTTTATTTTTTAATTAACAGTCGTAAGAGCTTGTAGCGGTCGGGAGTATTTTATATTTTTTTTAAGTTTACGCAATGTGCTGAGTCATGACTATTAATGGGGAAATGCTTAAAAAAAAAGAGGCACACCCGGTACAAGCTGTACCGGTCGGGCATTATTTAATATTAAAAATTTGTTTTATTTAAACAAACTGACAACATGTTGACTATGTGTGGTCCTCATATTAAAATAAAAGCCGGTACAAGTTGTGCCGGCTTGGTACATTTATGTTTCAATCTCAGCCTTCCAATAAGTTTATCAACGGTCCAAAAAGGGGTTGTCGCACAGTTCTCATGACAACCGGCTGCTATGGAAGGGTTCCCATATATATATATATATATATATATATCTAATAAAATACAAATGATTTTGAATTTCCCGCTCACTCAATAAATCATCTGAGCCGTCCAAAGTTTGAGATAAATCCCACCGTCCATACATCTATCTATCTAATCTATCTAATAATGATTTTGAATTTCCCGCTCACTTAATAAATCATCTGGGCCGTTCTAAGTTTGAAATAAATCTCACTGTCCATACAGTGCCGGAGGCACGGGACCCAGCTAGTATATATATAAAAGACAGATCGCATGCCACTCAAACTTGACATTCTATAATCTTATTATAATTATTTTCTTTCTATTTTCCATTCTTATGCTTGATTTAGGAAAATAATATTCGTGATCTAACTTTTTTTATGTGCGATCTACAACAAAATTAAAACGATGCAAATTTTGTTTATATAAATTAACTTAAAACGGAAAATCTTGGCATTTCAAAACCAACCCTTTGTCCTACCAAACTTGTTGGACCTATATGGCTATAGACATGTATATCACAATTAAGGCACCGGATATTTATGTTGGGTTCCCACAGAATGCCACCAGGACAGTTTTCGCCACCCTGAAATAAACTCGTTCAGGCGCCGACCGTTAGAATATTGAGTCCTTCTACATTGAAAATTTATTTGGACCGATATTTTCAATTTTTTATTTTTATTTTTTTTTGTGACTTTTAAAAAATGAATAGTATTTATTTCAATTGAAATTTTTATAAAATATAATATTTTATGTATAATTTAGATACATATACAAAAACAGAGTTGAATAATCACAAGAAAAATAAAAAAATTATTTAAAAATGTCCAAAATTTTGGTTGGACCGCCAAGACTTATTGTAGAATATAGGGTGGTGGTATCACTATTAAGCCATGCAATGCAGGCATAATTAAGCAGAATATATGTGTCATCTAATCCAATTTAATGCCATGGATGGTGGGACATTAGTTGGGTAAGTAACCGCTGAGCTCGTGTAGAACGAGATTGAGACCCTGCCAGGGCCTAGGTGAGCTTTAAAAACGAGATAATTTAAATTAGACAGTTCATTTTAATAATTTATAAAAATAAATTGCAATTTTCATAGTCGAGATTTTAATTTTTATGATACTTATATAACAAATGTAGTTTGAATGCACCTTATTTTTATAAATTGATCATTTTAAACCGTTTGACATGAATCCCTTCGAAACAATTAGTGGCGTATCTAGGAGGGAGGGATGCCCCCCACCCCCGGCCTACGCCTAGGCCTGACAAAATATGGTTATGGGTTGGTTTTAATTTTTAAAATATGGTTATGGTTCCATTTAAGAACTAAAATCATATTAACCATTTTTAATATGAGTTGTGTGAGTTGGAACTATATGGTTATGGTTCAAAACCATATTAACCATTTTAAAATGTTTAGACTTTTAAACAGAACTTTTGAAAAACGAAATTGTGACCGTCACAATTAAATTAATTAAGTAATAATATGATATAAAAATTATTAATATAAATAATAAAATGCTAAAAAACTATACTAATAAAATTTTAAATTGAAATTATTAATACCCTTCCATATTTAAATAAATTTTTAAAATTATTATTAACCTGCTAATAGAAAGGTTGGATCACATTCAAAATACACCATAGTATAATTCTTTTGTAACTAGAATACTAGAATTTACATAAACTGACACATAAAGAATAATATTAGTCACCCAAAATAAGAACATATTAATTTATAGAACATACAAGATAAGTAGAAAATTGAACCATATAATTCTATAGACCATATTAAAATTTAATTAATTAGACAGACATATTAAAATTTAACATTACAAAACATATATTTTCTCAAAGTCAATTCCAAATGGCTAAGCCAACTCCTTTTATAGGCATCTACACTGAAATGTGGAAAAGTGACTTCCAAATTGTATTTTCTTTTTATTGTGAAATATTCAAAAAAGAGGCTAAACACTAATTATTACTTTAATTTGATTTCTTTGATATATATATATATATATATATATATATATATATATATATATATATATATATATGGGGTAAATGGAAATACACAGCCTTGCACATTCATTTTGTACACAGTGTCTCAAAACTGTGTCGTTTTAGGAGATCTGTGTTAAAAAAATACGCGTGCTCCTCCCCTCCCAAATCAATCGCACATCGATAAGGGTTTTTCCTTTGATTCCTATAATTCCTTCTTCTTCACATCCAAACCAAAAATTAAACTTCTTTTCCTGTAATTCCTTCTTCTTCCCAAATCAATCGCACATCAAGGTTTCAATTACTACTCCAGCTGCTCCCTTGCACAGCCATATCACCCGTCTCTTCCTCTTCTTCATCTTCACAATCTCCTACGTCGTCGTCGCCGGAAGTTAGTAAAGAGATGACAGAATCTTGGGATTGTCCCTCTTCTCAAGAGGTAGGGTATTTTCTCTATTATCTTTCAAAGCTTAATTGTTTCTTCTTTGTATATCTGAGCATTAATAATGATGTTGTAAACTAGGCATGTTAAATTTTGGTGTACTGGGTACTAAATGTGTGCTAATTTTGATGTTCTAGCCCAAAGGCCTAATTCCATGAAATGGGTATTGTATCTTTTTAAATGTCGTAGCACGTCTAAACAAAATACTTATGCTTGTTCATGAAATCGAATGTTGATTTTCAACCAAATTTATTGACATTGATACCATATTCTCTTTCTTTTTGAGGAAAGCTATATTTTCTTTCTCTTTTATTCAAAACATTTTTGTTTTGATATGTTAATTACAATTTTCCTCTGTATTTTATGTTTACAATTTTTATTCTTGTTTTTTAATTTTGATTATTTATTTATTCAGAAATGTCGATGAGAAAAGCTATAGAAATTATGAATTAACTGATTCATTATTGTTGCTATTAACATATCAATTAGCTTGCTAATATGATCTGCTTTTCTCTTCCCGTTTTACAGGATCAAGAGATGATTCCTCTAAAACTGTTGATGCAACTTAAGACACAGATGTATTTTGCAAAAGCAATGTGATAGGTAAAGGGGGTATGTGCTCAGTTTATAAAGGAATACTTCCAAATGGGATAATTATTGCAATGAAGCTTTTTAATCCACAAAGTGGAAGAGCATTCAAGAGTTTTGATGTTGAATATGAATTGTTGTGTGGTATTCGTCATCGGAATCTTACAAAAATTATATCATGCACGGAGTATGAAATGGAAGGAATTCTATCTGCAGAAGGTGATGTCTATAGTTATGGAGTTATGATGTTGGAAACATTCACAAGGAAGAGGCCAACAGATGAAATGTTTTTTAGTGAAATAAACTTGAGAAGTTGGGTGACTGAAGCCTTACATGGTTCATTAATTTAAGTTGTAGATACCAATTTGATAGAAAAGGACGACGAGCATTCATCTGTGATCAAATTGTATAGATCAAGTGTTATTGTGAATTTGTGATGTTGACAAGTGAAATCGATAATCTTCATTTCTTAAACTAATTTTCTTAGAGTATATATATGTACATTTACCATTTATTGTTGGCGTCTGTGTAGTGATGCTTCTTGTTTATTTGTACAATCACGTTAATAATCATGTGTAGTGATGCTTCTTGTTCATCTGGACAGCCACATCAATAATCATATGTAGTTTTGGATAGAAACCTTCTACTGAAATGGGTTTCAAGTGTATGTTTTGATGACGATGAGTTCGTATATCAAACACTTCTCAACCAAAACATAACAACTTGTTAGTGCTCATGATTCTGGTCTACCATAAACTTTTTTATGGCATTTTTTTGCTGATAAATCATGAACAATACTATGTAAAAAAAATTCTATTAATGATATACGACTCATCGTCATCAAAACATACACTAGTATTGCCATCAAAACATACTAATTACTCGGATCAAATTATAAATCATGAGCACTTCGAAGTTGCACATGGCCATGACGTCCCAGAGTGAAGAAAGATTCATAATTACCAAGTGCAGGGCTTTTATGCACTTCGAATCTTTCTTCACTCTTGGACGTCATGGCCATGTGCAACTTCGAAGTGCTCATGATTTATAATTTGATCCGAGTAATTAGTATGTTTTGATGGCAATACTAGTGTATGTTTTGATGACGATGAGTCGTATATCATTAATAGAATTTTTTTACATAGTACTGTTCATGATTTATCAGCAAAAAAATGCCACAAAAAAGTTTATGGTAGACCAGAATCATGAGCACTAACAAGTTGTTATGTTTTGGTTGAGAAGTGTTTGATATACGAACTCATCGTCATCAAAACATACACTTGAAACCCATTTCAGTAGAAGGTTTCTATCCAAAACTACATATGATTATTGATGTGGCTGTCCAGATGAACAAGAAGCATCACTACACATGATTATTAACGTGACTGTACAAATAAACAAGAAGCATCACTACACAGACGCCAACAATAAATGGTAAATGTACATATATATACTCTAAGAAAATTAGTTTAAGAAATGAAGATTATCGATTTCACTTGTCAACATCACAAATTCACAATAACACTTGATCTATACAATTTGATCACAGATGAATGCTCGTCGTCCTTTTCTATCAAATTGGTATCTACAACTTGAATTAATGAACCATGTAAGGCTTCAGTCACCCAACTTCTCAAGTTTATTTCACTAAAAAACATTTCATCTGTTAGCCTCTTCCTTGTGAATGTTTCCAACATCATAACTCCATAACTATAGACATCACCTTCTGCAGATAGAATTCCTTCCATTCCATATTCCGTGCACGATATAATTTTTGTAAGATTCCGATGACGAATACCACACAACAATTCATATTCAACATCAAAACTCTTGAATGCTCTTCCACTTTGTGGATTAAAAAGCTTCATTGCAATAATTATCCCATTTGGAAGTATTCCTTTATAAACTGAGCACATACCCCCTTTACCTATCACATTGCTTTTGCAAAATACATCTGTGTCTTAAGTTGCATCAACAGTTTTAGAGGAATCATCTCTTGATCCTGTAAAACGGGAAGAGAAAAGCAGATCATATTAGCAAGCTAATTGAGGAATCATCATCTCTCAATTGTCAAAAACGCGTCCAATTCTGCATAAAAACGAAATCACAAGTGAAGTTTGATGGCTTGGGCCGCCGGGGGATAATTCCAGTGTGAGGGCTAAACAATGTTTAACAATGGAGGTATTTAGTGCAGGAAAGTAATAATGAATTGTGTGTACCTGAGAACCAAAGTATAGCATTATATTTATAGTGATCACACCTCCTCTACATGTCTTTTCCCGTATAGAAATAGGATTCCTCATTAGGTCAAATTCCTTAATGGGATTGAAATGAATCTCCTTAAAGGAAGGAAGTCGGTTTTTATCCTGACACTTTTTTTAGGAGTTAGAAATAAAATATAATTAGGAATCACGGATTCCTCAAAGTTCTCAAACTGCCCAAACATGTTCCTACGTGAGGAGACTTTCTCCACGTGGATCATTGCCCACCGAATAATTCGGGCCCAAATAATAATGCCCCAATATTGCCCCCCAGTATTCCATTATAATGGGACATTTACTGAAAGAGTTTCTGATTAAAAATCCAATAATTTACATAATAAATAGGAATACAGCAAGCCCAAAATCAAATAACTCAGTAACGTACTCAACACTCTTTATTGTGCTCTTACATTACCCCAACGTTCGCCATCATTTTAGCCAAATTAATACGCCGCATTTAGGTAACCGAGAGAAGTTGAAAGGACAGTAATTTCAAAAGCCTTTTCCCCCCAAAAACAACCACCACTTTTTAGATATATGTCTTGATCAAAAGCAACTAAGAGCTCTTTGCAACCTTTTCCTCCTCTCTGTGAATCTCTACTTCCGGCAAAAAGTTCTACAATTATTTCTCCCCCTGCACTCCAATGGCTGCTTCAAACACTTCATCTTCATCTGCCCCAATCATATCTATTGTGACCGACAATTTAAACCCAGTCGATATCCTCGTGTCAACCATCATCGAAACTCTGGGCTAAAAAGTGGTTTCATCATCAAATCGATCAGCACAAACACTGGCCCCAACCAAACTCATTGAGACACAAATCGAAAAGGAATTTGCATCCGACAAAGCCCACACACATGGCAACACCCCATCCTCCATACAAAGCTTACAATTGGATGTTATCTGAAAATAGTACCAAATATCAAACGAATACTCTATCTGAGCCCCTGATCTCAACGAGAGGATGTACTGGCGCCTAGAGGGAGAATGGGTGGCCATCCTTTTTATGTCCTTAGATAAGACATTCGATTTCCCCTACACGAATTTATCTCTTCTTTTCTAGCTAGGGCTCGTTAGATTCAGTTTCGTACAGCTGGTGCCGAACTCATATATTCATTCGATTTCATTCATCGCATTCTGCTAGGAGCTGATGATCACTCCATGATTAGACTTCTTTTTTGTTCTGTTCAACGTAACCGATGCTAGGAACCAAGTTTATGACAACTAAACCTTCATCCTGGGAAAACCACCTTTATAAAGACTCCATCTAGAAACAAAAGATGGCACCACCAGTGGATCTACATCAAGGGAACCGACCTAAAGCTTCTGCCGAACTGGGCTCCCGAAATGAATCCATCCTCAAAGTTACCATGTTTTTGAAGAGCTGAATTAACACATTTCAATTCTTTTATAATAAGATGAAGACAGTTGATTGGTCGATTGAAATACTATCCAACCCAACTTGGCTTTACACTCAAAGATGTAAGTGTCGATACGAATCCATTCCTTTTTACTTCAGTATTAATTATCTTTTAATCTAACACCCTTTTATATTTGCAGTATCAATCTTTAAACCAAAAGACTTTGAGGCCTCTAGCTCACAACTGCCCTTACTTCCCGAACCGATTAATTCCTCAACCGATCACTGATGAAAGCTTAGACATCGAGAACATCCTCACAACCGAAATTCCAATCAACAGCTCTCAAAACTCCTCTCAAACAGTCGAACCGCCCCTCATCATGCAAGCAATAACCATTATCTTGATGACTTCGACGATATCCACAAAAAATCACTATATATAACTAGATTCGACAAAGTACTAGTCCTGATGAAAAAGAAAATAAGGAAACAAACTAAAACATAAACACCAACCTCAACTTCTATCGCCGAAGCTCCTATCGTCAAGGACCCTCCCCAAATCCCTGAACCATCAATCACCCGAGAACATTCTTCTAACCCCCCAAGTTGAAGAAATCCATGCCGAACCCCCTTTAAAAAGGGCCCGGGCAAAAGAGACTAGCCAAATTCTTCTTCCTTCTTCTCCCGCAAAGGCATAGATCTCTGCAAACCCACCAAGGCGGTTCCTGAACAATGTTTGGTCTCGAGATATGTCACACGACTTTCCATACAAGAATTATAATGCCTTCATCGTGCTGGGAGACGATGAGAAATTTGAAGGCCTCGAGCCTGAGGACCTTGTAATCGCTACTACTGTCCCCAACAACTACTTTACCCATTTTGTTCTAATAGATACCCTTGAACACATCCTCTTAATTTATTTATATTATGCATAAGTTTTGTCCTTCTTTGGCCGACTGTTACTTCGGGTCGAGGAGATTTCAGCTTGGAAAAAGGAGCTTGAAAGAAAAGCCGAACACCTAGAACTGGAAGTTGCTTCAAACTATATAAAGGTAGAAAAAGGGAAACTTTATGATGTCCGACTCCACTCTGATGCACTATCATCGGATGTGAAATAAATGAAGTGGAAAATCTTTGAGCTCTCTTAGCAAAAGGAAAAACTTCTTGTGGAATGGGTCGAGCTTAAAGAGGATAGAGATGCCCTCCATAAAGCTTACACCACTCTAACTATTCAATTCAAGCAACTTCACCAGAAAATGAGAGACATGATGAGGGTAGTCGTCCACCTGGAGAAAGAGATTTATCGCTTGAAAGATGAGAAGTCTACTATCTTCGAAGTCGACAAGTAAAAGATCATCAAGGAGCATCAAGAATCGCCTGAGCTAACTAACCAAATCATCTCCCAATTTGTTGAAGGCTATCAAAGCCACAAAGAAAAAAATATGGGAGAAGATATTGGCAGCTGGTCTCAGAACCATCATCTTGGAATCCTCCGATGACAAAGCCGATCCTCCTTAAGAATGATTTTATATCTTTATTTTTTTAAATGTAAATAATTTCAAATGTACAAATACTTTGGCAATCAATGAATATATATTTTAAGAAAAACTGAATGTCTATTTTATTGATACCTTAGTATGCATTATTGATAATACTTCCTAAGCCTCCCCGCATTCCAAGTATTTTTTTTAATTTCGTCCCATCCATTACTCGAAGTCGGTAAGTTCCTGGCTTCGGCACTTCAGTAAATTCATAGGGTCCTTCCCAGTTGAGCATTAGCTTTCTGAGGTTCTGAGGCATATATCAATGCCTCCACCTCTCGAAGAACCAGATCTCTAACTTCAAATCTCCTCAACTTTACCCCGTTGTTATAATGTCAGGTCGTTCTCCTCTGGTAGACTACTAGTCTTACTAAGACTGATTCCCGAACATCCACTAACAAATCAAGATTGAGGCGCAGACCTTCATCATTATACGACTCCTTAAATTGGCTGACCCGAAGTGAAGTAGACCTGATTTCGATTGAAACAAAGGCATCGGTTCCATAGGCCAACCTAAACGATGAATCGCCAGTCATTGTCCTAGGGGTAGTTCAATATTCCCACAAAACACTGATAAAATCCTCAGGCCTTTGGCTTCGTCTAACCGCTTTTAATTCCAGTTAAGAGGGTCCAATTGGTGACCTATACCTGCCTATTGGATTGAGGATAAGTAGCTGAAGTTTTTGATGCTGGAGTCCCAAGTCTTTTAAAAATTCTTCGAATTTAGATCCCACAAACTGTCTACCATTGTCTGATACTATTGCCATAGGAATTATGAATCGAAAGACAATGAAATCTTTTAGAAATTTCAAACACTCATGTTATGTGATCAACCTAAGGGGCTTAGCCTCCACCCACTTGGTCATATAATCGATAGCTACCAATAGAATACTAAATAGCCCTTTAGCATTCGGTAATGGACCTAAGATGTTGATCTCCCATACTGCAAATGAGATCGAGGACAAAACCAAATACGTTTCTTCGGGAGGACGATGAGTAATAGGACTATTCAACTGACATTTAGGACACTTTTGTACATACTCCTTTACCTCAAGACTTTTTGCTAACCGTAGACCTGTCAAAATTGCCTCATATTCGTCTTAATAATTTTTCACTTTAAACCCGAAGCTAATAACCTATTACACTTTAAACCCCTCAGAACTTGTCAAAATTATCCATGCACCACTGATATCTGATGTTGATAAACCATCGACGTATAACGCCCATGAAGCTATTATGTTTGTATATCGCGTGATCATGCAATAAATTACATAAAAAGACCGGAAGCACGATAAAACGAAATTTAAAATTTTTCATACAAACAATCACCATGATCATACTTTGTGCATAATTATCAATCAATAGAAATTTGATAGAGATCAGATTTATACCCTTGTAGAAACTAGCTTCCTCGGGTACGAGTTCACCTCCAATTCCTTTTCACGTCCAACTTGAATCCACCGGGTTTGATTCCTTCCTTTGATCAACGTTAGCCACCCAAGTGTTTGGCCACTAGAGGTGATCCACCAAGTAAGAATAAATATTTAAGAAGATGGGTGTTTGGCAAAACCCTAACTCTATCTTTATAGAATATTGTGTACTCTCCCAACTCTTGGAATTGTCATTTTTTATGTGTGTCACCCTTACCCATAAAAAGAGTCCTCTTATTTATAGATGTGGGCAACCTTCCTAAGTAATTTAGGAATTGGGTTATAATTTTAATTAAGTAAACTCTTTTAATTAATTAGGCTCATAATCTTATTAGGAATATATGATAGTACCTTTTATTAATTAATTTCCAAACTCATTTAGGAATTAAATAATAATAATAATAATAATAATAATAATAATAAGACTCCTCTTATTAATTTATATTTAATATTTCCAAAATATTAAATAATAAATATTAAGCTATTTAATTTATTCTATCACCATAGATTAAATTAAATACACTTAACTTATTATTATGATTATGTCATTTACTTAAATAAATATTCTTCTTTTTATGGTGACCCTTTAGGTTCCTCATATTAAACCAGTTGTGAATAAATCAATTAGAACAATTCTAATCTTATTTGAATAAATAAATTAATATATTAATTTATTTAAATAAATAATATTTATTCTACAATAAGGATAAGTCTTCTTAACGATCAACGACTTTCCAGATAATAAAGATTTCAACATTAATCATAAAAGAACATTTGAGTAAATAGTTACCATACAATTCAATTCTTTCACCATACAATGTTCCAATTAAATATAAGACATGGAATTACTGTCAAGTCTTAGTTTATTTAATTATATGTGTTTCGATTCTTAAATGCACAACTCCAAATAATGCAAATTAGAAACTCTTTTCTAATTTCATTATGCCTTGGCTAATGACTACTGAGTTGTTATTTATCGAATCACATATGACATTCTCTTCTTTTACTATAGCAGTAGATTCTTTGTTGATCATTCATTATCTCCATGTACAACTTATTACACCTAAGCATACCCTTTGATATACCCTAAGGGGCTTAAGAGACATGTCAAAGTATAAATCATCATACATAAGGTACTATGACGATCTCAAGTCTAAGGATCACTTGTACTACTATCACTTTAGGAATTCCTATAGACGGGCAAGTAAAACTCCATTAGGTATTCCTCAGCGAGTGACGTTCAGTGAAATTATTCTCCAATAAGAACCTATATACTAGCTTTAGCGTCTCCACACAAATGATCATGATATCAATCATCCTCATCCAATGAGCAATCAACATATGTACCAATCTATCCAGATTCACTAATCCCCTTTTTAGTAATCCAACGATTGGGAACAATTTTAGTTTGTGAGTTATCTAAGAATTTAGATCTCATTAGCATGATCATCATCATGATTCTAAAAGCATTGCTCAAAACTATGGGTTTATCACATATTATAAAACAACACCATGTAGATAGATTAAAAACCTTTAATTAAACAATTTTTTTTATTAATAAATGAATAAGATTGTTACAAAGTATATATTTTATCATCAAACATGATTGACTTGTGTGCATACTACTTTCAGTTTGAACTGGTTAAATATTTGAGACCGAACCCACCACCTCTAATTCATCAATCAGGTCTGGTTTGGAAAAGAAACACTCCACCACAAAGTCGACTAAAATATGGCCCTTAATCGATGTCCAAAGATGATACTCCAGAATAAACTGAGTTAACTCTATAAACCAATCTGCAAGTCGCCCTGATATATCTGATTTATTCAAGATCTTCTTCAAAGGTTGATTTATGTACACCACGATCAACCCGCCGCTAAAAATAGTGTCGAAGCTTCCTGTTGGCTGTTATTAGAGCATAAGAAAACTTCTCCAAATTCGAATACCTGGTATCTATGGCTCAAAGAGCATGATTAACATAGTAAACGTGGAATTATTTTCCTCCGATCTCCTAAACCAACACTGCTCCCACTGCCAATGAGCTAGCCACCAAGTATAAATATAAAGGTTCCAAAAAAATTGACTTCATCAATAGAGGTGCTGAGGACAAATACCTTTTGATTCCCTGAAAAGCATCATTGTACTTCAAAGTCCATTGAAATGTCTTCATGTTTTTAACCTTTTCAGTGTATCAAAAACCGACAAACATCTCTCTGCTAACTTGGACATGAATATTCTTAAAAGTTGTGATTCTACACGTTAAGCGCTGAACATCTTTGAATGATTGAGGAGACTTTATATCTTTGATCGCCTATATTTTTTCCGGATTTGCCTTTATGTCCCATTTTACATGCCAGATAACCTAGAAAATTTCCTGAACCGAGGCCAAAAGTGCACTTCGTCGAGTTCAGCCGAATATTATAGTGTTGAACGGTCTGAAAGCAGTCCTCTAAATCATCCAAATGATCCCGGACTAAAATAATTTGGATGATCATATCATCCACATACATATCCATGCCTCGACCCAACTACTTCCGAAATACGTAATTCATCGTCCTCTAGTAGGTAGCACCGGCATTCAAGAGTTCGAATGTCATTTTCCTGTAAGCATAGATTTCTCGATGTGTGATAAAGCCATCTTCGAAATATCCTCCTTATGCGTCAAAATCTGGTTATATCCCAAAAAGGCATCTGTGAAGCTCAATAATGCATACCCCGATATGGCATTTATGAGTTGGTCGATATAAGGAGGTGGATAGAAGTCCTTTAGATAAGCCTTATTCAAATTCGTATAGCCTATGCAAATTCTCCACTTCCTGCTCTGTTTTTGAACCAGAACCACATTTGTTAACCACTCGAGATAATCTATCTCAAATATAAAATCGGCCGTTAATAAGTTGGCCACCTTATCATCAATAATCTTTTGCCTCTCTGGGGCAAAGATTCTCCTCTTCTGATAGACTGCTTAGGGTCCACATTCAACCTATGCACATCAATGGATTCTGTAATTTCGGGCATGTCACTGGGCACCTAATAAAAAATATCTACATATACCCGAAGTAGACCGATCAGTCCTATCTGAAAAGGCTCCTTTAACCTTGTTCATATCTTTATTATTTTATCCTTCTTCCCAAGGACAAGCTCGATATCTTCCGTCTCTTCGGCCGACAGAGCAAGGGGTTCAGTACTTCCTTCGGTAAACGGTTCTACCTCGATCGCCATTGTCTGCCTCTGCTTTCTAACTCCAACCCCAGATGATAACGATAAATTTTGGTAACACCTCCTGGCCATATCCAAATCTCCTTTAACCTCGCCAACCCCGTTCGGTATAGGGAATTTCAACTTAAAATGGGGGATTGAAGTTACTGCTTGTAGTGCTGTCAATGTCGGTCGACCTAGAATGGCATTATAAAATGAATCCACATACACCACAAAAAACTTGATGTTGATTTCCACCTACTGTGGAGTCATCCCGAAGATGACTAGTAACTCGATGGTCCCTGCTACCTGAACTGGATCGTTACTGAACCCATACAGTGGAGGTTCTTGCTTGATGTCCATCTTTCTGACATCCAAGTCCAGCCTCTGATATGCATAGGCATAGAATATATCTACCGAAGAACTATTATCGATCATGATCCATTTCATATCCATCAATCCTACCTGGGCAATGATTGATAATGCTCCTTTGTGTGGCTTAATGGGTTCCAATGAGTAGTCCTCATCGGTGAAAGAGATTACCGTGTTAGGGTATAACCGATCCCTCCTGGTGGGTTTCTCAGATATTGTCATAACCAAGTAAAACACCACACGCCTCTTCTTCCCTATCAACTTTTCTCCTGACCCACCACCTGTGATCACATATACTATCTGCTGGGATGCCTGGATTTGATCAGGTTGTGGTTGTGGCTTGGGGGCTGGATTTTGAGTGTTATTCTGCCTAATTTTTGTACCTTCACGCCCTGCAACATACTGAACCAGCTCATCACTCTAAACAATCTTTTCGATCAACCTTTTCAGGTTCTTACAAGCTTTTGTGGTGTGTCCGGCGACCTGATGATACTCACATTATTTGTTCTAGTTCCCCCTCTTTGGTCAGGTGTTTTCACAACAAGAAAAAGGTTTATCAGTGGAAGCCTATCAGCGACCGCAAATGGTCGGAGATAACTATCAGCGACCGCGTGCGGTCACTGATATTCATCGCATAAAATCTGGTCACTGGGATGCACATCAGCGACCACTATTAGCGACCGATATGAGTGACCGAAATGATAAATTCGGTTGCTAAGTTGAGTCAGCATGGTTCAGGGCCAAAGCTAACTTGGTTCACATGGTAGCGACCGCTATCAGCGACCGCATGCTGTCGCTGATACATAAATTGTTTAGCCGTCACTATTAACTATCAGCGACCGCATGCGGTCGCTGATCTGGAAAAAATGCAAAACCAGATTCTTGCTGTTTTGCAAAATTCCCAAAAACCTGTACCTGTTTTGTACCTGCTTTATCCCAACACACATACACAACAAGATAAACAACATACACAACAATATAAACATCCATCGTCCACCAACTGCAGTCACCAAACTATAGTATATAAACCTTTAAAAACCAATATGAATTGAATAAATATAAACAAATCTAATATTGTTTAAGTAACATACAAAAAACCAATATGAATTGAATGAATATACAAGTACAAGCTTATCAAATAACTACAAAACTGATCTAAAGCAGGTACGTCAAGCATCATCGCCTCCTTGATCACCCTGTAATTAACAAAATAATAAAACAAGTTACAAATATAGTAACTATGTTGATACTGGTATATATTACGACAATATATACAACAAATTGATTTTATACCTTGCCGTCATCCCCATGCTGTCCTGCTGCTGCCGCCGCTACTGCTTCAGCTAACTCCTCAGGACTCAGAGCCCCCAGATGCCTGCCCAGTATCTTGAGAAGATCTCGATCTCTACATATAGCTCTCACACAGTCAGTCAGAGTATGAACAACTGGATGGCTCGATGACTTTGAAGACTGGGTAGAAGAGCAGCCTGAGCCACTGAAGGATGGGCGTCATCATTGTCATTGACCTTTAATACAGTTCTTCTTCACAACAGACGCCCTCTCCCACAACTCTTGATCAATAGGCGGACGTGGAGTGCCTTCAGGATAGCGTTTATTCAATAAACGCCTATAAGTATCCTGTTATCATGTTAACAATTAAATACTTAAAAATAAATTATGTAAACAATGATAAATAAGATCAAGTTGTTAAAACTTATTACCACCATCTGGATAGCATCAGGCAGACCATCACGGGTGGCCACGTACACAACCAGCTAATGGATAGACTGGCCTTGAGACTGAGACTCCTATACAAAAAATAGCACAATATTACTAAGTAAAAATATGATATATTTTCTACAATTCATGATTGTAAACATATTAAAGCTTGTAAATACGTACCCTGACAGTGATATGCTGCAACTGTGAAATACTGCTGCCTTTGTATGTTCCTTTAGCCTTTTCTCCATCGGGTACACCCGAGGATCTGTTGGTGGCGACAGTCTTTCGTCTTTTTACCCAGCTCTCAGCTCTCTATTGGGCACACATCTCAGCCCATATGGACTGGGTGCACCACCAGGGGCTATGCTCATGCATGTAATCCTCTCCCTAGCCTGGATGGTCGATCTCGGCATTGTGAAGGGCTTTTTGTCTTTCTTTGTTCAAATTATCCTTGGTGCGGACGGCGCACTTCTGCCAGAATAATGTCTGAATCACTGAAGCCTGCGCGTCCTCCCATCTATACCTTTTCTGCAAATAAAACAACAATAATAACATTACTAAACAATTATCCTTAATTAGAATATTATATTATCTGTCATAATTAAAAAAAACATACTTAGAATTCATCCCAAACAGCATCCTTGTGGGCGATAGGTGTGCTCGCCCACGGAATCACAGGTGTAGGCCAATTCTATAAACACAACTGTGATATGCACTTGACGATCTTATTATCTGAAAAATCACTATAGTTTACAACAATTTACATTAACAATAAGTAGATATATTAAAGCAATTTACATCTAAAATGAAATCTAAAATGCTTATATATAAATGATGCGGGACGTACGTGCTATTCGGAGGAGGGCGAATCTGAATAAGAATCCGATCATCCGGATTAGTAGGGGACTTGGGCAAATGATTAGGTCCCCTACCCAAGCCGCGCTTTTTCTGCGCTGCTTTAGAAGTCATCTGTATATTACAAATTTCAAGATGTATATATGAGTTATATTTAATTACATGTATATATGAATATATAAAATGACAATAAACATGACAGTGATATAAATATGTATATATATATGAATATAAAATGACAATAAACAAAAATTGCATTTAAATAGTTAAGTACATAAACATGACAATGATATAAAAAACATGCAACGCTAAACATACATTTCATTTGTTCAAGTGTCAATGTCTGATTCAAAATCATTTTGTATACGTGTTGCAGATTCATAACCATCATCTTGTAACGGTCTGAATAGAGGTCCATGATTCCATGGTACCTACTACAGACAACATTATAAATGTTAACATATGACTTGAGCATACTTGTAACCATATGACTTGAGCATACTTGTAAGCATGCATATGATTAACATTTAAGCATACTTGTAAGCATATGAGTTGAGCATACTTGTAACCATATGACTTAAGCATACTTGTAAGCATATGATTGACATTTAAACATACTTGTAAGCATATGACTTGAGAGCATACTTGTAATCATATGACTTGAGTATACTTGTAAGCATATGATTAACATTTAAGCATACTTGATGTTAACGAATGAATGCAATTACAGTATGACAACTATGCGAGCATTCCCAAAAGGGTACCCCAAAAAGGCAATGAAGATGTATCCTTTGTTTTACAAGGGCAAGCTAAGAGACCAACCTATAGTCCCCCAATTTGGAAGAAGCAAGGCAATCGACCATTTCAACAACAGGCTGCATTCAACCAATGCCAGGACAGAAAGAGAAAATTTGAAAGAACAAAAAATTGGGTTTTCACTCCATTAGGCGATTCCCTTGAAAATGTATTGATGATGTTAATGGATCACAAGAAAATTACTGAACTGGCTCCACCTCTAGATCCAGGAAGCAAAAGATATAGTCCAAGCTAGAAATGTGCTTACCACTTAGGGTTTCCGAGACACGATACATAAGATTATTAGTCCTTAAAACATAAAATCCAAAATCTGATCGAGAGTGGCGATGTTGTGGTCCAACAACCTAACTAACCAAATGTCAACACCAACCTTCTGTTATAGCATGATATGGAGGGAGTAAACATGATCGGGTCAGGAGGCATCGAAATGGGTCCAAATCGTAAATACATACGAAGGATGGCATAATACCCCCAAAAGAATAAAACAAATGTCCTAGAGTGGGAAAACTAGGAAAAAGGTATGATAGTAATGCAAAAATTAGAGACGATCCAGAATCAAGTAAATCTGCTAGCAAAGCTGATAGTGCACCAACATCATGATACAAGGCAGTTTTTCACTCAACTATCAATAAGACAAGAGAAAAAAAAAGCTTAACCATAATGCAAACGTATATCCCTCTAGGATGAGCCATCTAAATAAAGAAGATCAAAACAAGTTGAAAGAACAAGAAAAATGGAATGATAAAATTGCTAGAAGATCTCGTCAGTGAAAAAATCGCTTGGGGGAATGCGAATTCTCAAAGAAGAAAGATAAAACAACCTCCAAAAGAGACCGAACATTCAACCCTCTGAACAAATCAAATGAAGAGATCCTGCACTTTCTGATAAGCGAAGGAAAGATTACTAAGTTGTTGCCTCCTGTAAATCCTGAGATGGAAAGTTATGATTCCATCAAGATATATCTCTACCATTCTAACTCACCTGGACATGCAACTAAGGAATGTTGGTCTCTAAAGTATAAAATCCAGAATCTCATTGAAAATGGAGAATTAAAGATAGAAATCCCCACGACCAGAAAAGGTAAAAGGGAAATGAAGAGCTTCAAATTTCCACTTGGGACAGATAGTTCAAAGGAAGTAATGGTTATGAGCTCCAATCCTGGCAGAACACAAGGTGGACTGATCTTAATGCTGGGAGTGATAGAGGAAACAAGAAAATTCCCTAAGGAAATTCTTCCATAATTGTTAAACATCTTGTTACCCAAAGTCAGCAACCACATTCTTGATTCTACCCTCCAAGATGATGAGAAAGAAATATTGATTCTTCCCAGTGTGGAAAAAGCCAAAAAGAAAAGTTCCTTGTGAGGAATACAACAACATTTCAAGAGAGATTTCATAGTCAAATTCTCTCAAACCCATGAAAAAGGTGAAGGAACAGATGAAGAAAAAGGTGGTGAAGTTGCCGGGGAAGCCAACCCATTGAAGAATCAAGAGTTCATCCCTTTTTGCGATGGGTCCAATATGAGCATCCCCATGGGATGTGCTGATGTAGGAGGAAATTAAGTTATGGCCATGAGTGAAGATATTCAGAACCAAGAGGTAACCTCTATCGCGAGCCTTAAAGGCAACATAACCACTGACAGCTGGACTATCAGGCCTCAGCTAGCCAAGAAGATGTAGATCCAGAGGATAAAGTTATAAGTTACAAGAAATGTTGGGACGATATCACTTTCTTCGTATTATGCCTTTTATTTTCCATACATGTAAATATTGAAAAAAAAGCATCAAAAAATCAAAAAAATCCAAACTCAAATAAACATTTTTCAACTGTTCAGGCCAAGCTTGAACTACGAAAGACCTGATCTCCACCCATCTATGGGAGTACGTAGGCAACCATCTATGGTGCGGTCAAACCAAACAAAAAAAATCCAAAAACCCCTCAAACCAAGCTCAAACTCAAATAAACACTTTTAGACTGTCCAGGCCAAGTTTGAACTATGAAAGACCTGATTTCCCCCCAATCAATGGGAGTACATAGGCAACCATTTATGGTACGGTCCATCCTTCAAAAGAAACATCCAAACCTAAACATCAATCCCAAGATAACAAAATTAAACCTAAAAAGCCTACACCCAAGAAAAACCCTCAAAGTCAACGACCCATGTTGAGAAAACCCAACGACACCTCAATATCATTTCATTAAATTTGGCACAAGTCTCGGGAAGGAAATTATAGTGATACATCAAGAAACCAGTCATGAGGATGAAGTGGCAATCTTCATAAGATGCAACCCTTTAATAACTTATCACTCCTGAAGTGTAAGAAGACTAGATCTCCTTTGACCTATAGAATCACATGAGTTACCATCATGGCAAAGGCTATCTCATACCTGACGACCTCTTCCCTGAGATAATGCCACAGTTTAAACCTCACAGATTAAACTGGTTGAAGCCATCACATCACCAACCAAGCCGAGCTCTTAAATCCAATTTAGTGGAGTCCGAAGGTCTCTAGACATCAATCATCAAAGCTGAAGCAATGTCATAGCGATATATCAAGCATGATTATTAGCAAGACCTTTAAAAAGTTGACACTCTCAATTTGAAACCTTCGTCAAATCAGAAGAAGATCATCAAAGCCAATTGCACCTACAAATCAAAACAAGAATTGGGGTAAACCAAATGTCAAAGCTCCACTATTTGTTCACCATATGAGTCCAGAGGTAAAATACTCTTGCAATCTCGGCATCTTATCGGCACATCTGTCAAAGCAACTACCCCAGACAACAAGCAAGGTTGGGATAATTTTAGAATTGGCAAAACCCCAATATTGGGACCCTTACATCAAATAAAGATTGGGGAACTTTCAGAAATAACGACAACTCAACACTGAGGCATTCATCAACCATCCTAAGAAAGAAAATGAACCAGTCAGCACCATCAGCATGGGTCGTCATCATCAGAGCTTCACTCATATCATTTCACTGGCGATCCGGTATGTTTATATGGTCTTTTCCAATCATATTTTTCTCAGAATAAATAATTCACATGTGAGGTATGACTCTTTTGTCTCTTTATGTGCTTTCAGTCTCCATTTACATGCATTAGCGATAATATACATGTTAAATATTCTTAGAAAAAGGTTTTAAAAGAGAAAACTTTTACTTAACTTGTTATGAATGGGATTAATTCTTATAAACGTCCGTGGAGCAAGAATCACGAGAACGATTAGAGAATTAAGACTATTAAACCTTTTGATTGGACACGATATCCTTGTACAAAGCGCTTTTTGGAATAGACTTGACCTCATATGCATGTTTGCACTTTGCGATTGCCCTGACTCTTAGTTGTGGGGTACGAGTCTATAGCAAAAATAATGGCAATTAATGAAAAGATAAAAGATAATTCACTAACCTAATATCTCGAATCATGACCTAGGTTGCTTGAGTTATTAAGCATAAGTGGCGTCTGTCAGGAATAAACATGTGAATGTTATTCCTATTTATATATGATTTGATTATGATATATATGAATGAATATGCAAGTATGTTTGCATGAAGAAAAGCTGTTAAGTCCTTTGATAGATAATAGAAATATATGTACAAGGACTTAGAATGAATTGATCAAAAATGTTAGGTTGATCCTACATAAGCAAAACAGCTTTGTAAAGTCCTTAAAAAGAAATGATGTACAAGGACTATAAATATAGAAAGATCAAGCTTGTTAGGTTGATCTTATGATGTAATAGATAGGCTTGTCTGATCGTCGAGCACTGCACCAGAAGTCGTAGTCTGCCAGGAGAGTCAGAGTCAACTCGGGAGCTATCGAGGCAGAATAGGAGTATGCAAGATAGTGAGATCTCAGGGTTCGTAGACTTCCAGGGGAAACGAAGAAGGATCGTAGTGTGTCGAGAAGAGCCTCCTCGAGATCGTAGTGTACTGAGGAAGTCATGTTCTGAATCGTAGAGACAGCCTGCCTATAAGCCGAACGACAATCTGCCGAAGCTAAGTATGAAATGCACTCTACGCTCAGAGTCGTAGAGTCTAGCGATGCCGAAGTCAAAGACAAGGATCGTAGACTACACTCTGCGATCGTAGAGTCCAATGAACAAATGCAGAGATCGTATTCGGACAAGATCAGATGAAAACAAGCTCAAGTCAGCAATCGTAGAGTGAACTCAACGTTCACCAAGCTAACTCTACGATCGTAGTGTGCAGAGTCAAAGATCATAGTGTGATCTCGGGAACGTAGAGTCTGCACAGCCGAAGCTGAATCACAGAGTACAGAAATTATAGAGTGTCAAGATCTGATCTTCAGGATCGTAGTGTCTGCACAGCCGAAGCTGAATCGTAGAGTGCAGAACCACGACTCCAACAGTAATGCTCACAATGCCAAGTCAGAATCGTAGAGCAGATACGATTCTCAACGAATGAGCACTCCCAAAATATCCAAAGGTACGAAGCCTCTAGTTGGCACTGCAAAGATATAATCCACAGAAGGGAACCAGAGAGCACTCAACGAATGGCATGCAGGCTAGCAGAAGAAGTAAGCACCAAACCAATCAGCATCAAGATTGAGTTGAAAGGCCGTTCGTGATGAAGTCTTCCACAAGATGATTCAAAGAAGACTTCAGCAGTTGACTAAGGAAAAGCCAGCTAATGCAGTTGCTATCAAGAAAACAGAAGACAACGATCTTGGAAGCAACCAGGATCGTAGTGTCTGTCAGACAAAGAAAGAACTGATGGAAGGTGAACCAAGATACTGGTCAGCTTCTGAAGAGCTAGGCTAAAGTGATTAAGTGCAGGGTCAGTTCATTGATGATAAGTGAGCGGAAGATCACCAGGAGAAAGCAAGCTGGACGCGCCACAAATCTGAAGTGTCTTGATATTCAGAAGGGAACCAGAGCAAGGAATTAGGCCATCAGTATTTGAGAACAGTCAAAATAGACAGAAGTATTAAAGCACTGCACAATACAAGGAAGAGGTGTTCTACATTGAAGATCCAATCAACACTCTTCTAGATCGTAGTGTTGTCTCCACTAGTCAACAAGACACTACGATCAGGTCCCTGAAGACGTGCATCAGAATCGTAGAGCTCGGATACCTGAAGATTGAGGCATTGGCAACGGTTCAATCTGAAGGGTAATTCGGACAAGTGCTTATTGAGAGCATCGATGCAAAAGGACAACCTCTGATCAAGAAATCAGAAGAAATAAAGTCTTCGACCTGCCCAGGACAGTAAAGTGATACATCTGACAGGGTAGGTGAAAAAGTAGACTGCAGAGTCAGAAAAAGTATGTCATGTCACATCAAGCAGTCTACATCAAGCAACTTGGGATCTGTGAAGACATTTGAATAGCTTCCAACGGCTACTTTCCAACGGAAGGATTGGGAAGGTGTATAAATGTAGAAGGGCTTCAAAGATCAAAGGTTGTTGGATGAGTTAAGTTTTGGAGAGAAGGTGGACTGATCGAATCAAGTAATAGTAAGTCTAGAGACTCACTCTACGATCCACCAAGAACACTCAAAAGTCAGATCAAACAAGAAGTAGAAGTGAGAGTTCTACTACATGAAGAGTGTTCTGAACTGCCGAGAGAAAGAAGAGCATCATGCCATCTGGATGTCCATCATGGGAAGACTCTAAGTACAATAGAGAAGAGCTTACGATCATTTTAGCAAGTCCATCATGGGAAGGCATCGAGTAGCAAGAAGGGAGATCACAAAAGCCATCTTGGTGTCAAGCTTGAGAAAGCTTCTAGGTACCTTGCAGAAGAGCTTACAGTCATCCTAGAAGCCTCTCATGTGCAGCCATCAAGTACCAAGGAGAATGATCTTCAAGGAAGTTCATCAAGGGGTCATCCGGAGTAGTTGAGCCACCTAAGAAGCTGAGCATCTTGCAACACTCAACTGCTCTTCAAGGATGATCAAGCCGAAGCTGCTAAAGATAGAAGATGTTCAGAGCATGAAGACATCTTAGCAGCTCAGCACCGACTCCAACAACAACAACAACAACTCAAGAAGCAAGGGCCTGAGAGGTCCTTGTCCAAAGGGACTAAACAAAGCAGGGCCAAAGGGTCCTTGTCCAAAGGGACTAAATGAAGTTCCAAGCCTGTTGGGCTTGAAGAGTTCCTAGGGAACTAGAGGAGTCCCAAGGCTGCTGGCCTTGAAGAGTTCTTAGTGAACTGAAGTCCCAAGGCTGCTGGCCTTGAAGGAATCGTAGAGATTCAGGGTGGTGCCCTTCCTTAGTGGAAATCCTGCTAGTTGAAAGTAGAAGAGTGGATTAGGAGCTTGAGACTCTGAACCACTTAAAACCCCTTGTGTCTTTTACATTATGTCATTTACATTATGTCTATAACTGCTATAACTGCTATGTATGTTTTAACTGCTTACAACTAAACTAACCTAATGAACAATGTTTGTATGATTATGAATATGTTAATGAAGGAGGGGAATCTTTTACTTATTCAACTGTGCTTGAAAAGATTCTATGTTTGTCATATAATCTAATATGAACAATACATCATAAACCAGAAAAGTATTTCAAAAGAAAAGAATCTATTCAACCCCCCTTCTAGATCTATTGTGCCCTCTGGGATCTAACAACGTCTTTACACCTGATGCCCTAAAGCCATCTGGTTTCAGAGTCATCGACCCAACGCTCGTTACATGGGTAACTTAGCGCCTAAGAAAACGAGCGTTAAAAAAAAAGGCAAAACATGAGTAGATCTGAATCGTGGTCTAGGTTACTCGAGCAATTAAGCCTGAGGGGTGTCTTCACACCTGGTGCCTTAAAGCCGTCTAGTTTGGGAGTCACCGACCCAATTCTCGCTACATGGGTGACTTAGAGCCTATAAAAACGAATCTTACACAAGCTCAGGCGAGGACAAATAGAGTAGATCGCCTGACTTATCTCGAAGTGTGGCCTTTGTTACTCAAACTAGTAAACCTGAAGGGGTGTCTTAACACTTGGTGCCCTAAAGTCGTCTGGTTTTGGAGTCATTGGTCCAAAACTTGTTAAATGGGTAACTCTGAATAGCCTAAGAAAATGAGACAAGTTAAGCGAGAGAAAAACAAAAAAAATTACAAATCATGGAGATGAAACCCTACTAAGAGTTGCGTCACTCATAGTGCACGTGTCATATGAAATCAAGTCTGCGAAGAAGAACATCTAGAGTGAAGATGAAGTATCCCTCATAAGGGAGATAAGTATTTTGAATCTAATACTACCCATGAAATAATGACCATGGATGCTTCAAAATTTCCTTACGATTTCATAACTCATTCAATTTTATAAACTTTAACTTCAAATGCCTTATTCACAAGATTTAACTAATCCTGTTGGCCCAAGCCATCAAGCTTTTGGGCATTCTATTCTTCGTTTGATGTGCAGGATATTGCTAACACTCGACTTGGTCAACAAAGAGAGTTTCTTATATAAATCCCTGACAATAACACACGAAAGGGTTGGGGAATTTTTTGATTCCAAAAAATGGAAAGAGTCTAAGGTGGTTCCAAGACTCTCATCAAAGGAAAGGGGAGAACTTCTGAAGAAATCACGGCAACATAAGCTTTCCCTAACAAAAGAAGGACAAAATTTTCAAGGGATTCCTGAACTCAAAAATAGACGCATGACCGAAAAGTGGTCTATCAAATGAAATCCTCATCATCAAATATGTCAACGTGTGCTAAGTCCTCACAAGTTAAGGTCTCTATACCGAAGTTCAAAGCTGGGAAATGAAAGAACGGGTTGCACCTCTTGAGACGTCAGCAACACTTAAGTCATTAGTCCAGCCGGGTTGCGAATCAAAAGCAAAAGGAAATGGGGCACGAGAACCCAACAACGAAAAAAACTTCAAATTGATGTTGCCTCCTTTTTAGTCTAATAAAAAGGACTCTAACTCATGCAAACATACATGGGTCAACAAGTAGTACATAGTAAGAAAAGTATCGATCCACGGAGAAAAGTGTTAAATCTAAATTATCATGCATCAACTATATCACTATTTTTATATGCTTAAACGATCACTCACAATTATATTTAACTCTAAATTAATTCATAAAATAACAATATAATAATTAAAATAATGTAATCAAATTGGAGAACAATGGGATTTTAATTTCATTTAAAACTTCCTCTAAACTACAACCATCATGTAATGTTTAATTATTTAACATGGAAAACTAGTCAAGAGCACAATATTAGACATAACAATTTTTCAATAAACTATAACCAATTCACATAACCTCTACATATGATAAATATTATGTAAGTGACACTATTACCAAAATCATTATATGTCTATGTGAAATTACAGCAATAATGAATTAAAGTACATGCTCTTTTCATGACTACACACGGTGAAAGGTAGCCTATCTGATTCACGAATCACAAAGCTTAACAAATCAGCCTCATGAACATATGCCATTATGATTTTATCCAAACTCATATTTCATTTTTCAAATCCATACAAGCATACAATATGAATGACGATCAAACATTCATTCATTAATCTCAATCATAATGGTTAATCCAATGATAAACATACAACAATACAATCAGATATATAAATTTAGTCTACATATCAAAATCCATTAGAATCCCATAATGGAGTTTAGTTCATTCTGAACCAAAAGCCATTATGGGATTGAAGCAATACATAGAATTAAATGCTGTAAATATTAGAGATGTAAGAGAAATGATTAAACAAATCTATTAAACCCAGTTGCAGAATCTGTTCCAAGCTTGTTCTAATGCACCAACAATCTCCAGAAATGAAACTAATGATTATTGAATAATCTAGATAAAGAGAGGAATTAAAATGTATCATCAATGATCAAAACCTCTCTTAGAGTAGTTAAAACTTAAGAACCCTAATACTAATAATAATAAAATTGATAAAAGACTCCCCACAAACACGTCTGGTGCCAACCATATCGTTCAGTTGAGCCATATGTGCTCAAATTTCTAATTACAAAAAGTCAACAAAATTGACTGTAGAAGACTCACACGGCCGCACAAGATTGCACTGCAAAACAGGCGCAGGCGCGCTGTGTACATGTCTGCCTAGGTCTTATCATATGCGCGGGCGCGCCATACTGCTTCATTGTTGCCGCGCGGCCGCGCAGCTGCATAATTTGCCTCTGTCTTGCCTTAGGCGTGGGCGCGCCATATTGAGTTCTTGTAGTAGCGCGGGAGCGCTGCTGCTGTAATTTATAGTCTGTTGGCTATTTACTTGTTGTTACTGATTGTTACATTCTTCTTCTTCGCTTCCTACTTCTGCACTTCTCCATTTCTCCATTGCTTCAGTTCCTCATTTGCTCATATTCATCTTGCCATGCTTTTGCTAGCTTCATGCCACCATGCCAATCCATGTTTTCCATGCCAATTCATGCCTTATGTTGCAAAAAGGAGTTCCAATTACATTTACTGCAAAAAATACATAAAATGCAAATAACACATAATAAAACTACTTGAGTTGAGCATAATTCTCGTAATTTAGTACCCAATAAGTAGGTATAAAACCTACTTATCAATTACCCCCAAAATTTAATTATTATTTTCCCTCAAGCAATGCATATGATAATAAACAATGCAATGCAACTACATTCTATGCAAACTAAACTATGATGCAATTGAGTCCCAAGTTTTTCAGCTAAAATGGAATTCCAATCCAATGTGCCTCAGCGAATTATCCGGATTCAAGGCTAAAGTTTCAAACCAAACTACAGACATAATATCATACAATCAAATAACCCATACTCACTATAAAGATGTTGTGTGTGTGTGTGTGTTGTGTTCACAAATATACTTGACCAAAGCAAAGACTAAACATGTTATAATGCTAAAAACAGAAAATTGAAGTCTGAGTCAAGAACCATGTATACTAATGCATAAAAACTACACCAACACATTAATACAAACTAAGGTTCAACAATGGGTTTAATCTGTTTTATTTTTACTCACGATGGTAATTTTTGCACTTTCCCGTAGTGTTTATTGCTATATATTTTTTTATACACAGCGAATGCATTTTACGCTCCATCTCGCCCCTTCCAACGATTCAATAATCCAGCTCAGGAAGGTTCCAAGATTGATTTTTCTTTACATTTTCTCTTCTTTTTTTATATACAATAAGCATACCCATGTGTTCCCACAATTTGATTATCAATGTTTTCATAGCCTAAGTCCACTTTCTACACAATTCTATTTTTTAAAAACAACATTTTCTACTAAGCAATAAAAACACACTACTCTTATAGAAACAAGCATATGTAAACACGTATGTAGCTAACCGAAAGCATCTAAACAACAAGCATGACTTACATCATGTAAAACATTATAGCTAAGCTCATGTTATCCACTAAATTCAAAAATCCTTCAAAATTCTATTTCATCATTGGCTAGACTAAAACTCCATAAAGCTAGATTGTGGTCCATAGTCTGCTTGAACTCCTCTGACCATAGATATCCCACTCTTTGGCATTTGCATAAAATTCACGAACAATTCCCACTGGTACAACTATAGGGGTAGCAGTCACTCCCCCGAACCACTTTCATGCATCATATCCCATAACTGGCCATCTTGCTTTTCAGGCTTGAAACCTCGTTCCTTCACAAAGGTGTTCGCTATTATCCTATAGTATTCTATCTGAGCATTGAGCCTGATAAACTTTGTATGGTCCACTACATCCTCACTCTGACTGCCGGAGGAAGACGATGATGATGGAGTAAAGGAACGTGCTCGCTTAGGCCCCATTACACTGAAAGAAGAAGAATTGGACTGAGAAACTCTGTACGATAACCACCCATAAACTTACTATTTTCACTCACCCTCTGATGAAACCCTAGTTTTTATCCTTGAAGAATAAGTTAAAACATTCAAACGAGCGTAGAAAACTGATGCGTAGAATGCGTAGTGGGGTGAGGAGTTAGAATTTGAAAGTAGAATGGTTTGGAGAAGAGAAGAGTCGTGTTTGTTTATGTTTTGAAACTGATAGAGAGTAGGCACATGTTGCAACTGATATAAGAATTTAGAGAAGACGCGTCTTTAAAACACTTAAAAAAAATTTCTGGCTCCGGTCTCGGGCGCGGCCGCGCGGTTTTTGAACATGTAGAATGGCGCGGGCTCACAATTAAACATTTTGCAAAGGAATCAGGCACGAACACGCCATTTTTAGCCTGCTGAAATGCACGGTCGCGCGACCCTGTGCTCTGAACATAGCTGACTACATTTTTGTTAAGTAGCCATCAATCACCACTGATATTCTGTAAACACCTGCACATAAAACAATTACCAGTATGAGATACCACACTTCTTTAAGATCAACACGCGAAGCAATCAATATGCATGAATGAATATCTCAAAACAATGTTGTATATGATACTCCTAATCGTCATTATATGCACATTCATCCCCACAAAACTTATACCAACACTTGTTATGCTATAAAAAACTAACATGAAAATGAAAAATAAATATGATCAAAATAGAATTAAATAAGAGGTAAGGATACAAATAATAGGGTGCCTCCCATCGAGCGCTAAGTTATAGTCAATTAGCTTGACTAATCTCTGATTCGATCATGTTGAAGAAAGAATGGAGGTAACTTTCTGCCTATCAACCTCACCACCATAGTTGTGCTTAAGCCCCAGTCCATTCACTTTGAACGGCTTATCTGGGAATTTATCAAATATCTCTACTGCTCCATGTGGATAAACTGTCTTCTTTGTAAATGGCCCTGACCACATTGATTTGAGCTTCTTAGGGAAGAGTTTAAGTCTTGAATTGAATAGTAGAACTCTTTGTCCCGACTCGAACACTCTTTCCATAATTTTTCGGTCATGCCATTTCTTCACCTTTTCTTTATATAGCTTGGAGTTTTCATAAGCCTGCCATCTGAATTCATCTAACTCATTGAGTTGGAGTAGGCATTTTTCACCTGCAGCCTTCAAATCAAAATTGAGCTTCCTAATTGTCCAATAAGCCTTATGCTCAAGCTCCATGGGAATGTGACAAGCATTTCCATAAACCAGCTGAAAAGGTGACATGCCCAACGGAGTCTTGTAAGCAGTCCTATACGCCCATACAGCATCGTCAAGTTTTAATGACCAATCTTTTCTTGTGGGGTTCACAACTTTCTCCAAAATTCTCTTTACTTCACGATTCGAAACCTCTTTCTAGCCATTGGTTTGAGGATGGTAAGCTGTAGCAATGCGATGATTTACCCCATACTTAGCCAACAGAGCTGTAAATTGCCGATTACAAAAATGACTGCCTTCATCACTAATGATAGTCCCTGGAGTCCCAAACCTTGTAAAAATACTTCTTTGTAAAAATTATTGGACCACCTTGGCATCATTAGTTGGAAGAGCTGCCACTTCCACCCACTTCGAAACATAGTCGACTGCTAACAAGATGTATAAATTTCCACATGAAGAAATGAAAGGACCCATGAAATCTATCCCCCAAACATTAAAAATTTTAACCTCGAAGATCGTGTTCAATGACATCTCATTCCTTTTTGATATATTCCCAACTCTTTGACATATGTCACATCTCTGGACAAAACTGTAAGAAAAATCGTCGGCCAATATAATCCTGCCTGTAACACTCTAGTCGCTGTCCTTTCTCCACCGTAGTGACCTCCATATAATAAAGCATGGTAATCTTGTAAAATCCCCTCTGTCTCACTATATGGGATACATCTCCTTATCATCTGATCAGCACATTATTTGAACAAATATGGTTCATCTCATATAAAACCACTTCACGTCATGCAAAAATTTCTTCTTTTGATGTCCAACTAAGTCAGAAGGGATTATCCTGCTCACCAAGTAGTTCGCATAGTCTGCAAACCATGGCACTTCCCCTTTCACCATAAATAATTGTTCGTCTGGAAATGACTCATTAATCACAATCTTGTCATCTACATCCCTTTCTGGATTTTTTAGTTGTAATAAGTGGTCCGCCACTTGGTTCTCAGTTCCCTTTCTGTCCTTAATCTTTAAATTGAATTCTTGCAACAGCAGTATCCACCTGATCAAACAAGGCTTTGCATCTTTCTTTGCCACCAAGTATCGAATTGCCGCATGATCTGTGTATACTATCACCCTTGTTCCAATCACATATGCCCAAAACTTGTCAAAAGCATACATAACTGACAATAGTTCCTTCTCTGTAGTGGTGTAGTTCAATTGAGCATCAATAAGGGCCTTGCTCACATAGTATATCACATGAAAGATCTTTTCCCTTCTCTGCCCCAAAACAGCCCCCGCAGCATAATCACTGGCATCACACATCAATTCGAATGGTAGGTCCCAATCCGGTGCTGTAATCACTGGTGCTGAAGTTAACTTCCTCTTTAAATGCTCAAATACAGACAGGAAATCCTCATCAAACTTGAATTGTGCATCCTTCTCCAATAAGCTACAGAGTGGCTTTGTTATCTTGGAGAAATCTTTAATGAATCTAAGGTAGAAGCCTGTATGTCCTAGAAAACTTCGAACACCTTTTACAGAAATTGGTGGGGTCAAATTCTCAATGGTCTCTAATTTGGTCCTGTCCACCTCCAATCCTTTCTTCGACACCTTATGTCCTAAAATTATTCGTTCTTGTACCATAAAATGGCACTTTTCCCAATTCAACACTAAGTTCGTCTCAACACATCTTCTCAATACCATCACTAAATTTTCTAGACACAAATCAAAAAAATCCCTGAATACTGAGAAGTCATCCATAAATACTTCCACATTATGCTCCATCATATCTAAAAAGATAGCCATCATAAATCTCTAAAAAGTGGTCGGCATTGCATAACCCGAAAGACATCCTTCTGAAGGCGAATGTACCATACGGACATGTGAAAGTTGTCTTTTCCTGGTCTTCTAGAGCTATCACAATCTGATTGTAGCCTGGATACCCATCCAGAAGACAATAAAATTCTTGACTTGCTAGTCTGTCCAACATCTTATCAATAAACAGCAGCAGGAAGTGATCTTTCCTTGTAGCTTTGTTAAGTCTGTGGTAATCCATGCAGACTCTCCACCCTGATACTATTCTTATCAGAATCAACTGATTATTTTCATTGGAGTCTACGGTCATAACCCATTCTTTAGCACAAACTATACCGGGCTCACCCATGAGCTATCTAAAATTGGATAAATAATACCTGTATCCAGCCATTTCAACATTTCCTTCTTGACCACTTCCTTTATGATTGGATTAAGTCTTCTTTGTTGTTCCACTGAAGGCTTGCTATCATCTTCCAGTAGGATCTTATGCATACAGAAAGATGGACTGATCCCTTTGATATCTGCTATAGTCCATCCAATAGCTGACTTGAACTCTCTGAGAACTCTTAGCAGTTTTTCTTCTTGAAAAGATGTTAGTGCAGAAGAAATAATCACAGGTAAGTTTGAATTATCATTTTAAAACGCATACCTCAAATGATTTAGAAGTGGTTTTAATTTAAGTTGGGGCGGTGTCTCAAGAGATGGCTTTAATTTCATTGATGACTCTCCAGTAATCTTTAATGGCTCAACAGGAGTCTTGAACTTCCTAAACTGTGCAGTAGTGTCAAGTATCTGAACAATTTATCCATCTCCTCATCATCTATTTCTGAACTTCCCAAAATAGCATTTCTCAAAGGTTCATGTTCCACCAAGTTCTCTACTTCATCATTCAGTACCTTTTCCACCAAATCAACCCTGAAGCATTCCTCTTCACCTGTTGGAAATTTTATCGCCTTGAATACATTAAAAGTGACTTCCTGATCATTAACTCGTATTGTCAATTCCCTTTTCTAAACGTCTATCAAGGTCCTTCTTGTAGCTAAGAATGGTCTTCTAAGAATGATCGATATACTTCTGTCCTCTTCATAATCTAATATGATGAAATCAGTCAGGAAGATGAATTTATCGACTTTAACCAGTACATCTTCCATAATACCCCGTGGATAAGTAATAGACCTATCAACTAGCTGTAAAGAAATATTTGTCGGCCTTGGAGCCGGCAATCCCAATTGATTGAACACAGACAACGTCATCGAATTGATACTTGACCCTAAATAGCACAAGCATTTGCTGAAACTCATCTTTTCAATCGTACAAGGTATCGTGAAGCTGCTCGGGTTCTTCAGCTTTGGAGGTAATTTGCATTGAAGCACTGTGCTACATTCTTCAGTTAAGGCTACTGTCTCAAAATCTTCTATCCTTCTTTTCCTTGTCAAGATACCCTTCATAAACTTTGCATAACTTGGCATCTGTTCCAATGCCTCAGCGAAAGGTATGTTAATCTGTTTCTTTTTAAACACCTCCAAAAATTTACTGAACTGCTTATCTTCCCTTTGTTTTTGTAGTCTCTATGGATAAGGAACAGGGGGATGAACAACTGGTATCTTGGTCACTGGTTTATAAGATGACTCTTCTTTATTCTTCTTCACTTCCCCTTCCTCAGAACCTTCTTTACACAAAACCTCACCAGACAAATTTCCCTCATCGCGTGGCCGCGCTGTTTCCTCATGTAAAAGTGGCGTGGGCGCTCTATGCTGTGAATCTGTAGTTTGTTTCCCTGATCTGAAAGTTATTGCGACATTGCTCCTTACCCTCCCTTCTTGGATTTGTCTCTGTTATACTAGGCAATGTACCATGTGGTCTGTTATTAAGCACATTAGCCATCTGACCCATTTGAGTTTTCAAATTTTTGATAGCCACTGCTTAACTTTTAATCATCACCTCTGTATTTTCTATATACTTCATCATCATCTCCTCCATCTCTGACTTCTTTTCTTGCTTAGGTGCAGGTGGTGGATGATGTTGTTGCTGTTGTTAAAATCCTGGAGGGTAGGTTGGTTTCGGAGCATACTGCTGATGAGATGGTTGAGCTTGAAATTGATGTTGTGGTTGAAACTGACTTTGTTGATTGTTTTGATTATTTGACCAACTGAAATTTGGATGGTTACGGTTGTTGGAGTTGTATGCATTCTGGAACAGACTCTGATTTTTCTGATAGTTGCTCACATACCGTACTGATTCTAAATTGATTGCACATTGATCAGTCGGATATGAACCTACACAAATATCACACACGAAAGCAACTGTCTTCACCTTACTATCTGGCAACTGATGAGTGAGTTTTATACACATGAATTGGATACATTCGGGCTTAATTTATTATTGTTCTCAAGTCTTTTAGGATGTTTTATGTGTTTGTGTCTATTCAAGCATGTTTTATATTGTTTTTTAGGATTTGGGACAAAAGTTGCATGGATCAACGTTCGGGGTGGCTAGATTCGCGTTTTCGGCTTGCCATTTACACAGCAGTCACTTCAGAGCCAATTTGACTATAGCTCCGGACATTATTTCGAAAAACGCAAATAATTAAAGTTGTAGATCTACTTCTCCTCTTCCCGGATCATCTTGAATCATCTAAATCGGAGTTCGGACGAAGAAGTTATGACCATTTTCCCAAAGGACGTCGGAGCAGAAAATTTCAGAAAAAGGGGCTAGCGCCGGGGCGCTAATATTAGGCCTATTTTCAGCGCCGGGGCGCTAGGGGGCAGAATCCCAGCGCCGTGCCCAGCGCTGGGGCACTGGGGAAAGGCTTGGTGCGGGCCTGGACGCGTTTTGGGCGAATTTTGACACCTTTTTGACTCCAAATTGGATTGGGTTTGTTCCTAAGCTAAAAATTAGACTTGTAACCTATAAATACATGATCTAAGGCATAAAATAAGAGGAGATTACATAGCTTAGATTAGATATACACTCTACTAGATTAGAACATTAACCCTAGTTCTTATTAGTTTTGGAGATTGAAGCAACTTGGAGATCATTAAAATAGCAAGAGCAAGAGGGGAGCATCAGATTTGCTGACAACAGATTCTATTCTCTTCTCTTATCATACTTTTATCTTTTAATATCTATTCAGTTGTGGATTCTTGGTTTCCATTCATTAATTATGAACTAACTTTTTTTATTAAGATTTCATTTGAACTTTGTATGGCTATGAATTAGTTATTCATTATATTCCAGTTATTTATGTTAAAGTGAATTGTTTATCTTGTCTTGTGCATATTGCTTAATTATCTGATCAGTAATTACTTTGTTACTCTAGAAGGATTTGGAAGAGGAATTCTAGGGTTAGAACTGGGCATGATATCTTGTGACTTAGTTATTTGCAAAGTGAATATTTAGGTTTGTGAATTGAATAGAAATGTCTGTTCACCGCCTGTAACACATAAGGAATTGGAATTGAAGGAGTTTAATTCAATTTGTTTTGCATAGGAATATAGAAAAATTAATCTGGATTAAATAGAAGGCAGTTGATCACTTGGAAAAGGACTTTTGACATTTGAGAATTCCTGTTAACAATTCAGTAGGCATAATAATTGGGATAATTGGATAATTGATTTATAGTTCATAATTGGGGATATTGTAGTCTTAATCTTTATTTATTTGAATTAATTTTAGAGTAATTTAGTTTTAATTGATTAATTTAGTTTTCTTAATTAGAAAAATAACGATTTGAGATTGTTTAAATAAAATTAGTTTGGTTAAGAATTAGCACTTGGTGATTTTTATTAAATAATTTCTCGTGGGAACGATACTCTACTTTCACTTTATTACTTGTTGACCATGTATACTTGCACGTATTCATTGATTCCTCTCCCCTTGGCTGAGTCATTCTTGCCATCCTTCGACTCCGTATGGCTGCGCAAACCTCCAACGTCTTCGAAGTTGCCTCTATAGAAGATATATTAAGTCTATCAATCCCTGTTTCCCTTGGTTGAGCCAAGAACGTGTATGGCCATTGATACTCAAACTCATCTATGGTACCTGTAAAGAGAGAAATATAGAAAGAGAATTAAAAATAAAAATAAAAATATTTAAATTAAGACTAATTTGATTGAAATTAATATTGGAAAATAATTATTAAACTAATTCCCCGGCAACGGCGCCAAAAACTTGTTGATCGATTTCGCAATCAATGAATACGTGCAAGTATACACGGTCAACAAGTAATAAAGTGAAAGTAGAGTATCGTTCCCACGAGGAATTATTTAATAAAAATCACCAAGTACTAATTCTTAACCAAACTAATTTTATTTAAACAATCTCAAATCGTTATTTTTCTAATTAAGAAAACTAAATTAATCAATTAAAACTAGATTACTCTAAAATTAATTCAAATAAATAAAGATTAAGACTACAATATCCCCAATTATGAACTATAAATCAATTATCCAATTATCCCAATTATTATGCCTACTGAATTGTTAACAGGAATTCTCAAATGCCAAAAGTCCTTTTCAAAGTGATCAATTGCCTTCTATTTAATCCAGATTAATTTTGTTATATTCCTATGCAAAACAAATTGAATTAAACTCCTTCAATTCCAATTCCTTATGTGTTACATGCGGTGAACAGATATTTCCATTCAATTCACAAACCTAATTATTCACTTTGCAAATAACTAAGTCACAAGATATCATGCCCAATTCTAACCCTAGAATTCCTCTTCCAGTTCTTTCTAGAGTAACAAAGTAATTACTGATCAGATAATTAAGCAATATGCATAAGACAAGATAAACAACTCATTTTAACATAAATAACTGGAATATAATGAATAACTAATTCATAGCCATAAAAAGTTCAATTGAAATCTTAATAAAAAAGTTCGTTCATAATTAATGAATGGAAACCAAGAATCCACAACTGAATAGACATTAAAAGATAAAAGTATGGTAAGAGAAGAGAATAGAATCTGTTGTCAGCAAATCTGATGCTCCCCTCTTGCTCTTGCTCTTTCAATGATCTCCAAGTTGCTTCAATCTCCAAAACTAATAAGGACTAGGGTTAATGTTCTAAACTAATAGAGTGTATATCTAATCTAAGCTATGTAATCTCCTCTTATTTTATGCCTTACATCATGTATTTATAGGTTACAAGTCAAATTTTTAGCTTAGAAACAAACCTAATCCAATTTGGAGTCAAAAAGGTGTCAAAATTATCCTAAAACGCGTCCAGGCCCGCACCAAGCCTTTCCCCAGCGCCCCAGCGCTGGGCACGGCGCTGGGATTCTGCCCCCTAGCGCCCCGGCGCTGCAAATAGGCCTAATATTAGCGCCCCGGCGCTAGCCCCTTTTTCTGACATTTTTTACTCCAACGTCCTTTGGGAAAATGGCCATAACTTCTTTGTCCGAACTCCGATTTAGATGATTCAAGATGATCCAGAAACTGGAGAAATAGATCTACAACTTTCATTCTTTGCGTTTTTCGAAATAATGTCTGGAGCTATTGTCAAATTGGCTCTGAAGTGACTGCTGTGTAAATGGCAAGCCGAAAACGCGAATCTAGCCACCCCGAACGTTGATCCATGCAACTTTTGTCCCAAATCCTATAAAACAATATAAAACATGCTTGAATAGACACAAACACATAAAAACATCCTAAAAGACTTGAGAACAATAATAAATTAAGCCCGAATGTATCCAATTCATGTGTATAAAACTCACTCATCAAATACCCCCTAACTTAAACCTTTGCTTGTCCTCAAGCAAAAACACAAAAATGTTATGCAATGCAATGTAATGAAACTAATCTATATGCCTACGACTCCAACAGTAATGACATAAACAAGTCTATTCAACCGGCCTTAGAGAAATCAAGTAAACATGATAAGACATCATATTAAAACAAATCAGTAATTTCCCAATCAATCATCAAATCTTAGACTGTTATCACTGATATAGTGCGTGTGTGCTTCACAACAATGTTAACTGATATAAAATCAAATTTAAGACATAATAGATATCTTCGAAGGCATCATACAGTGAAAACTCACAAAATTCACGAACAAGCTAGATCCAACTAAAGTCAAACATCCACCAAGTTCAAGAGTCCAATCTGGGATACTTATGCTTTACTTTTCATTACGGGGGCTTTTTGCTCTTTTCCCGTTTTATTATTTTTTTTTAACCATGACTGTGCAATGTCTCATTCCATTAGGCTAACAGTGTCACTCCTTAGTGAGCTTTCGACCAACGACTCCCAGACCATATAAGACCTTAGGACGCTAGGTTTTAAGATACCCCTTCGGGCGTACTTACTCATGTAACAAAGGCCCCGAAACAAAACTAGCCACGGTAAAAAAAAAATTTCTTTTTCTCTTTTTTTTTGATAGATGGTTGGTGAGTGCGTTTTACGCTCCATCTCACGCTTGTGTTTATGGGGAGTGTTTCTCCTCAACCCACCACAAGACTCAACATGTTTTTTTTAAAGCTTATATACCCCAAAATTTTTATCAAAATTTAGCCATCTCCGCCTATTCATGTCTTTCATTCCTTCACACTAGTATTATCATTAAGAAATCCATTATGTATCAATTTAAACTTAATCAGTCAACATAGCTGTTATTAACATGCTAACCTTAATTATACCAGTTTAAAACAGGAAAAGATTCAATTCATAACAAGAAATCACATCAAAGCCTGAATATTCAATACTATACTTATCTACTTAACTCCAGTCTCAACAGTGGCCAAAATAGACTTTTACTATCTAACAATTGGAATCATGCAAATATAAACTAACTGCAACAAACATAGTAAACTAACTACTATTTTTGCGATTTTTAAAATTTTTTATTTTTTATTATTATTATTTTTTTAACAAAAAAACTGAATGCAAAAACTAAATGTAAATAATCCGAAAATATAACGAACTACAATGTAAATAACTAACTATATGCAATACGACACTAAAATGCCCCCAAACTTAAACTAGACATTGTCCTCAATGGCTACAATAGAAAAAATTAAAGCAGAGGACTTCCCTGAAAATATAGCAATCTTCCTCCTTGTCCGCTAAGTTTGGAGAATAGGCTAAGCACATGGAACAAATTGGGCACCACACTTGAATTAGACTTGAATAACCTATAAAACCATGATAGAAGCAATTTTATTAAATCCTAAATAAATGCAAATTCAAAACTACTAATATAAAACTTAATAAAAACTAAAAATAAAAAATAAAAATTAAACTTGGGTTGCCTCCCAATAAGCGCTTGTTTTATAGTCGCAGCCTGACTTTGTCTTGTCAATGCTATCCAATTCCTCTTCGAAAGTTGAGGAACCCTCCATCCATCAGAAATAATATAGCTTTTGGTAGGTTCCCATTTACGATAGCCATTGTATTAAAGTCACCTAACATGCTTTCTTTAGATAAGATCACATTCAAGAACGTCCAACATCTAGGTGGTTTCTCCATTGTGTCTGCGAATATATTCTGGCATTGAGGCTTGTCAGACACAACAATTTCTTCTTCTATCTTCTCCAGCTCATCACACCATGGTTTCGAAGGTGTACTTGCTTTTACATCACATAGAGTATTGCCGACGACATGACTACCAATCGGACAAGGTTTTGCAAATCTAACCGAACTCTTGAACTGTGGAGGAGAAGGCACTTGAGGAATAAATAAAATTGGCTCATCTTCGTTGCTACTCGAAGTTATATCTCTGTCAATCTCCTCTCCCCTTGGCTGAGTCATTCTTGCCATCCTTCGACTCCGTATGGCTGCGCAAACCTCCAACGTCTTTGAAGTTGCCTCTATAGAAGATATATTAAGTCCATCAATCCCTGTTTCCCTTGGTTGAGCCAAGAACGTGTATGGCCATTGATACTCAAACTCATCCATAGTACCTGAAAAGAGAGAAATATAGAAATAGAATTAAAAATAAAAATAAAAATGTTTAAATTAAGACTAATTTGATTGAAATTAATATTGGAAAATAATTATTAAACTAATTCCCCGGCAATGGCGCCGAAAACTTGTTGATCGATTTCGCAATCAATGAATACATGCAAGTATACACGATCAACAAGTAATAAAGTGAAAGTAGAGTATCGTTCCCACGAGGAATTATTTAATAAAAATTACCAAGTACTAATTCTTAACCAAACTAATTTTATTTAAACAATCTCAAATCGTTATTTTTCTAATTAAGAATACTAAATTAATCAATTAAAACTAGATTACTCTAAAATTAATTCAAATAAATAAAGATTAAGACTATAATATCCCCAATTATGAACTATAAATCAATTATCCAATTATCCCAATTATTATGCCTACTGAATCGTTAACAGGAATTCTCAAATGCCAAAAGTCATTTTCCAAGTGATCAATTGCCTTCTATTTAATCCAGATTAATTTTGTTATATTCATATGAAAAACAAATTGAATTAAACTCCTTCAATTCCAATTCCTTATGTGTTACATGCGGTGAACAGATATTTCCATTCAATTCACAAACCTAATTATTCACTTTGCAAATAACTAAGTCACAAGATATCATGCCCAGTTCTAACCCTAGAATTCCTCTTCCAATTCCTTCTAGAGTAACAAAGTAATTACTGATAAGATAATTAAGCAATATGCACAAGACAAGATAAACAACTCACTTTAACATAAATAACTAGAATATAATGAATAACTAATTCATAGCCATAAAAAGTTCAATTGAAATCTTAATAAAAAAAGTTAGTTCATAATTAATGAATGAAAACCAAGAATCCACAACTGAATAGATATTAAAAGATAAAAGTATGATAAAAGAAAAGAATAGAATCTGTTGTCAGCAAATCTGATGCTCCCCTCTTGCTCTTGCTCTTTCAATGATCTCCAAGTTGCTTCAATCTCCAAAACTAATAAGAACTAGGGTTAATGTTCTAATCTAATAGAGTGTATATCTAATCTAAGCTATGTCATCTCCTCTTATTTTATGCCTTACATCATGTATTTATAGGTTACAAGTCTAATTTTTAGCTTAGGAACAAACATAATCCAATTTGGAGTCAAAAAGGTGTCAAAATTCGCCCAAAACGCGTCCAGGCCCGCACCAAGCCTTTCCTCAGCGCCCCAGCGCTGGGCACGGCGCTGGGATTCTGCCCCCTAGCGCCCCGGCGCTGCAAATAGGCCTAATATTAGCGCCCCGGCGCTAGCCCCTTTTTCTGACATTTTCTGCTCCGACGTCCTTTGGGAAAATGGCCATAACTTCTTCGGCCGAACTCCGATTTAAAGGATTCAAGATGATCCGGAAAGAGGAGAAGTAGATCTACAACTTTAATTCTTTGAGTTTTTCGAAATAATGTCCGAAGCTATAGTCAAATTGGCTCTGAAGTGACTGCTGTGTAAATGGCAAGCCGAAAACGCGAATCTAGCCACCCCGAATGTTGATCCATGCAACTTTTGTCCCAAATCCTACAAAACAATATAAAACATGCTTGAATAGACACAAACACATAAAAATATCCTAAAAGACTTGAGAACAATAATAAATTAAGCCCGAATGTATCCAATTCATGTGTATAAAACTTACGCATCACCTACGAATCAATCCTCTTTTCCATAGATGCCATCTAGGCTGACAATTGTGTGATAGCATCTACCTCCAATACTCCTGCAACTTTGGGTTGTGGCATTCTGGCTGTAGGATTTTGGAAATCACTAGCTGCCATAGTCTCAATAAGATTGTAGGCCTCTTCATCGCTCTTTGTCCATAAGCTCCTCCTGCAGCTGCATCTACAATTGGCCTTCACTGCCATCCCAATCCATTATAGAATGTATTTATCACTATTCAATCTGGCATACCATGGTATGGACACTACCTTAGCATCTCCTTGTATATTTCCCATGCTTCATATAAAGATTCACCCTACTGCTGCTCTCAAACTGAGAGATCGCTGTCCTCATTTTAGCAGTCTTATCCATTAGGAAAATTTTGGCTAAGAACTTTTGTGCGAGGTCCTCCCATATTGTAATCGATCCTGATGGCAAGGAATGGAGCCAATTTTTAGTCGTGTCCTGTAGAGAGAATGGAAATTGCCTGAGTCTGATTGCATCTTCTGTCACCCCATTATATCTGAAGGTGTCACATATCTCTATAAAATTCAATAGATGCTCGTTCGGGTCATCTGTAGCAACACCCCCAAACTGGACCATATTCTGAACCATTTGAATAGTTCCCGATTTGATCTCAAAAGTGTTGGCTACTATAGCTGGCCTCACAATGCTCGACTGTAACCCATTTATATTCGGCATTGAATAATCTCTCAAGGCCCTATGTTGCTCTTCTCTTTGCTCTTCGGCTGCCATATTGGATGTTGTGGTCTCTAAATCTACTTGTATATTTCTACGTGCTCTCGATCTCCAAGCACTATCGTTGATGTTTTCCTGTGCAGGAATTAACTCAGGATCTGACGATCGAGTGCGCATATACTATGCACAAGTGCCTGAAATTCAAACAAAAATAAAATAAAAATAAGAATAAGATAAGAATTGTCTAAGTCACACAAATCTAGCTTTAAATTTATGACAACAATATTAAAAATAAACGCCTTTCCCCGGCAACGGCGCCAAAAACTTGTTGCCTCCTTTCTAGTCTAACAAAAAGGACTCTAACTCATGCAAGCATATTTGGGTCAACAAGTAGTACAGAGTAAGAAAAGTATCGATCCACGGAGAAAAGTGTTAAATCTAAATTATAGTACATCAACTATATCACTATTTGTATATGCTTAAACGATCACTCACAATTATATTTAACTCTAAATTTATTCATAAAATAAAAAATATAATAATTAAAATGATGTAGTCAAATTGGAGACGAATGGGATTCTAATTTCATTTAATACTTCATCTAAACTACAACCATTATGTAATGTTTAATTATTTAACATGGAAAACTAGTCAAGAGCACAATATTAGACATAACCATTTTTCAATGAACTATAACCTATTCACATAACCTCCACATATGATAGAAATCATTTAAGAGACACTATTACCAAAATCACTATATGTCTATGTGAAATTACAGCAATAATGAATTAAAGTACATGCTCTTTTCATGACTACACACGGTGAAACGGTGTATGCCTATTCGGTTCATGAATCAAAAAGCTTAACAAATCAGCCTCATGGACATATGCCATTATGATTTTATCCAAACTCATATTTCATTTTTCAAATCCATACAAGCACACAATATGAATGGCGATCAAACATTAATTCATTAATCTCAATCATAATGGTTAATCTAATAATAAACATACAACAATACAATTAGAAATATAAATTTAGACTACATATCAAAATCCATTAGAATCCCATAATGGAGTTTAGTTCAATTTTGAACCAAAAGCCATTATAGGATTGAAGCAATACATAGAATTAAATACTGCAAACAATAGAGATATAAGAGAAATGATAAAAAAATCTATTAAACCCAGTTGCAGAATCTGTTCCAAGCTTGTTCTAATGCACCAACAATCTCCAGAAATGAAACTAATGATTATTGAATAATCTAGATAAAGAGAGGAATTAAAATGTATCATCAATGATCAAAATCTCTCTTAGAGTAGTTAAAACTTAAGAACCCTAATACTAATTATAAAACTGATAAAAGACTCCCCACAAACACGTCTGGTGCCAACCATATTGTTCAGTTGAGCCATATGCGCTCAAATTTTAAATTACAAAAAGTCAACAAAATCGACTGTAGAAGACTCGGGCGGCTGCGCGAGATTACACTACAAAACGGGTGCGGGCGCGCTATGTATATGCCTGTCGAGCTCTTGGCTTAGGCATGGGCGCGCCATACTCCTTCATTATTGACGTGCGGCCGCGCAGCTGCATAATCTGCCTCTGTCTTGCCTTAAGCGTCGGCGCGCCATATTTAGTTCTTGAAGTAGTGCAGGCGCGCTGCTGCTGTACTTTACAGTCTGCTGGCTTTTTGCTTGCTGTTGCTGATTGTTGCATTCTTCTTCTTCTTTTCTTCCTACTTCTGCACTTCTCCATTTCTCCATTGCTTCAGGTCCTCATTTTCTAATGTTCATCTTGCCATGCTTTTGCTAGCTTCATTCCATCATGTCAATCCATGCTTTCCATGCCAATTCATGCTTTCCATGTCAATTCATGCCTTATGGTGCTAAAAGGAGTTCTAACTACATTTACTACAAAATAATACATAAAATGCAAATAACACATAATAAAACTACTTGATTTGAGCATAATTCTCGTAATTTAGTACCCAAAAAGTAGGTATAAAACCTATTTATCAATCGCCTCAAAAAGGGTGAGGTAAGTTTCTACTCATACAATTTAATTAAAAATGTGCATCAACCTAGGACAATAGACTCCTAAGGATAAATCTAGATCATCACATCATACATGATCTGCACATGTGCAAATGCACTACACCAGCATATATCTCTATCAAGGTTTAGCATGTATCTCCAGTAGAGTAAAATATGTGTGCACATTAAATGCCTAGAATAAAGAAAAATTACGTCGCGGACATCATCTAGTATTGTAAGTCGTTAGGTGACAACCTGTGACACCACCAAATCCAAGTACTTGAATTTTCCACAGATTTGGTGTTCACTCACCAAAATAAATAACATCTAACTACCCATGATAAAGATAACAATAAAACTGAAATAGAAATCATCCCAATAAAGGGTTACAACAACTTAAGAAAATCAATCACAGTTAATCTAACCTTAATACATCAATGTGAAAACATAACATATTTTAAATAATTAGGAACATTCTTTTCGAAGAGGTCTTGCTAATGTGATTGCAATGGTTACTGAATTTGACGAGTACACAAATGATTGGCTTTATCTTCGTGAGGGGTCTATCCTCCCCAAGTAATCATTCCATCAGTTACTGCCTTCCCTTTTTAAATGTACATATATAGGCATATAGCCTGTAAAACCAGTGTTGCTATAGATATTCTGCTTTGTTCTTCCATCTTTAACATTGTAGTCCTGCTGCTCCAACCAGGCCCCAATATAGAAAGAAGATCTTACCCTCATCAGACCCTTCTGTTGTAGTTCAGGTATTTATTTAACAAAATAAAGACTAGTGGTTTCCTACCCACTTGCTTTGAAGAACATTGAAGAACCACGAAGCAGTCAAACTTGCGGATACGTCAACTTGCTTCCTAGTTTTAATGTGTTTGCATTAGATTAATTGGACACCATAATTAATTTATTCCTTTTAATTTTTTAATCTTTATTATATATTTATTTATTTATCAGGAAGTGATGTTACTACAAAAGCATCTTGTATTACTTTTATAACTAAAAAAGGTTTTATTGTTCTCTTTCTGGATAAGGGGTATGAGGATTTGATGGTATAACATTCTTACCAGATTTTGGATTTTTGAAATATTGACAAAGATCATAGATACTTGCTTGTGCATATGTTGCTCATAATTATTCCCATCTTTCTTCTCATAAAATCTTCTGTAAACTGCCATTATCAGTCCTTTTGTACGCTGTTAGGAAGCCTACAATTAATGTGATGCTACAACAAATCCTGGTAGAAAACACAGTTTGACAACTGTTCAAGCCATGTAAAGAGTGCAATTTGTTTTAGTGATTTTATTATTGGCAATTTCATTCAACTTCTACCTCTAAAACTTTAATATTATTTTGATGATAACAATATTTTATGATATCTACTGGAATGTATGAATTTAAATCTTTTTTCTTTTGTTAGGAAGGCAGTTGGAAGATTCTGGGGTTCTTAATGAATCTCTTCGCTCTAGAGATTATCTGAGTATCTATTGATTATTTGTTTTGAGTGTTTTATGTGTTCTGTGTGTTTCAGCTCTTCAAAAGGGTCCATAATTAGCATCGAGTTAGACAAACCATTCTATTTTTTCTTTTTATAATGGCATTTGCAAAAGTCTTTTATAATAGCTACTACTATATTTTGGATTCGAATTAGTTGCTCGGTGTTTGTGCTTATAGAATATGTAATGTTGCATTGTTCTGGAATTCAGTGTTAATAAATATATTGTTTGCACATGCTTTTCCAGGCGATGGCTCCAAAACAGCCAAATACTGGACTCTTTGTGCGTCTGAACAGAGGACATATTGTAACCAAGAAGGAATTTGAACCACGCCCTTCTGATAGAAAAGGAGTAAGTTTTATATCTTTAATTTACACTGTTAATAATTTTTATGCTACTGTAGAATTAGCTTACATTTCTCTTGCATTATGTATGGCATATGATACATTAGTGATATGTGTTTTATTCGGTAATTTCATTTAGAAAACCAGCAAAAGAACCATTTTTGTTAGAAACCTTATCAGGGAAAACATATAGTCATATCAACTGGTCGGGGCTTTGTCGTACGTCATATCAAGTTTGCTGAGAATTACAGGCTTTACTCAAGAAGTCATTTTGTGAAGGCGTAAGTAATATCTTATATGTGCATGACTACTAATTTTTTAAGGGAATGGTTTGTGTTACTTGGAGGATTAACAGTGTATTGCTTGGACTTTATATGTTCTTTGATTTTCCACAGGCTCGAAGTTGCACTTCTCCTTATTGTTTACATCAGATATGGGCTCACTGAGGGAGGTGTTGTTTCTTTTATTCTGTTAACAGTTAGCAGTTGGTTTCTTGTGATTTCATAGCTCTTCGCTCCTTATATATTCAACCCATCTGGGTTTAAGTGGCAAAAGTGAGTTGATGTTTATGTTTTGCATTGACCCCCTCAATCTTCTATGCTTGACTATATATTTGGATTTTTAAGGCCTTTGGTTAATTTGCGGAGTATGTTTATGATGCTTATTGAAATTTGACTCTTGTCTTTTCTATATCTTAGTTTTACCATGTATGACCAGAACTGTGGAAGATTTTGATGATTGGATCAATTGGCTTCTGTATAAAGGTGGAGTTGGGGTTAAGGGAGATAATAGTTGGGAATCTTGGTGGGATGAAGAACAGGTTTGTTATAACTGTTTTCTTTAAACTTGCCCGTTTATGTTTCCTTTAGATGTTGCATTTGATATCATTTTGCTTCCTCGTATCTAGTGGTTTCTTCTTTTTGATTTTTGTTATTATCTATTTTTGTGAAATTCTTTTTCCTAGTCTTTTCTGTGCGAAAGAGTTTTGGATGTCTGGTATGAAGTAGCCCATTCTGCTATAACTTCACCTTGTTCCCCTTATAGCCAGGTGATTTTTTGACTTAGTTTTTCTACAGTTCTTTTATATTTTGCATGACCATGTAGGAAACTTACTACGGACTTCTCTCGTTGACACTAAATTGACAGGTCTGCTGCCACATCACTGGCCTATAGACATGCTGATGGTTCCTTACCAGTTGAAGACTTAAATCTGGAGCTGGAGAATCAGAGCGGAAAGAAAGTGCAGTTGGGATCCGAGACTGATCAAAGGTATGACAATGTATCAGTTCTCAACTACATTGTTATTAAAGTGATTGAAGGTTAAAATGTCATTATTTTTCAAGGAGTTGGATCCTTATTTATTCTACTCCTCCCAACACCTAACATAAGCAGGACTGGACAGGGTAATGGCATTATTATTTATTTTTTCTGAAACAGTTTGATATTAATTTGACAGGGCAATCATGATGGGTCTTATGCTTCATGCAAATGCAAAATAGCTAATTAGGGTTTTCTCTGTGGATCGCTTCGTTTTCCTCCCTTCTGCTACCTAGCCCAGTAGATTTTATCGTTTAAAACAACCTAAAAAGATCAATCATATATCTGATTATCCTCCATGAATGAACTCGCCAGAAACTCACTGTTTTCAGTGAGATTTAACCCAAAACTTCTGTGATTCTTTATTGTTTACACTTGTAAACATATGTAGAAGCTATGTAGAGAGTAAAAATGAGGTTCATGAAGGAAGAAGATTTCATTCTCGGAGCACCTAAATATGAAATGACACTAGTTGTATGTGCACTTTCACTGTACTTCAAACTCCCCATTTATTTTCTTGTTCTTTTTCTATTCTGTCTCAAAATTTAGAAAATGTGCATACATAAAACTTTTTAAATTATAAGTGGCCTAGGATTTTAGCCTATGTATGTTGTAAAAGGGCAAGCACCAACGGAAGCATGATGTAGATGATTTTTATAGGAATGAACTGTTACTGGCCAACCAATATTGATTATGAAACTGATGCTTTTATATTGTGGTGCAGCGTGTACCAGAAAACTCAGTTTTTGTGATGGGTGATAATCGCAACAACGGCTATGATTTGCATGTATGGTATGTAGTCTCAATCTTCAGCTCATAAATGATTTTCACAAGATATCATGTTTCAAGTATTTTTGCATGTTTTTTGAAGATAACCCATCCCCTTATTAAATTGAATGCAATGATGGAAAATATTTTTGGCAATAGAAAGTGGAGTACTTGTTCTAACTTATGTTATAACCAGGTTGGAGAGTGATTATGCATTGATGTGCCAACCATATTTATTGTTTAGTCACTCAAATTGAACAAGAAATTGGTGGTATTCTAAAGTATTATGAAATAGTAGCCAAGCCTTGACATTGTACCACGTAGCAACTCTATTGTCTTTATGTATTGATTTTGGCACTATGTGCCTCTGGTGACTTATTTGCTTCATTTTCCTGACATGCTATTATTTTTAAATGTGTAGGAAGACTGCTTCTACAACCTGCCTTACAATACTGGGTATCAAATTTTCGTGCTACGTTTACGGAAGATAAGGGACGAAATTATGAAGTGTACTCTCTATATATGTAGATATATACTTTGATTGAAGAACTGTGGTAGCTTTAGATGGTTAATTGTAAAGATAATGAATGATTATGTAGCGGATAATTTTATTAAGTTAATAATATTTTAGTTTTTTGTATTTTTACCATTATTTGCTTTGGAGATATTGAGCCAGCTAGGTACACAAAAAGAATATCAAATTTTGATTTGGCAACAATATAATTCGTTACCAAAGTATTGAACAAATTTTAATATAGCAACAATTTTTTATACATTTAGCAACAAATTTTCGTTGCTAATGGCATTAAAAATATAATATTTGCCAACGAAAAATTAACCTAATAACAACGGAGATGATATTGTTGCTAATACAAACATAAAAGGCAATATTTTTTATCGTTGCAAATCATATCAACTTTCGTTGCATATATAAAGAAATAACATATAATGTCGTTGCTAATCGACGACTTTCGTTGCTATTGAAAAATAACCATGAACAAACATTTTCATTGTTGATTCAGCATAATGTCGTTGTCAAATAATATAATCAGCAACGAAAATCGTTGCTAAAAAGTTTACCTTCCGCAACGAAAGAAAGCTTTGGCAACAATTTTCATAATTTACTTCAACGAAAAATATCGTTGCAAAATGGTGTCAATTGCAACGAAAATGCATGGTCGTTGCAAAAAAAGAGTTCATTTCATTGCCAATTAGCAGGCTTTTGCAACGAAATGGGGTTTTTAGCAACAAAATTTTAATTATTCTGCAACAATACATTTTGTTGCTAAAGGATCGATGTATTTGTACGAAAGTCAAATTTTGTTACAAAATATATTACTTTTGGCAACGAAAAAAATACGTTCGTTGCGGAATAATTAGCAACGCTAATTGCTCAACGAAAGACACAACGACAGTAAAGTCGTTGCCAAAAACCTTTAGCAACGAAATTTGGCACCTTTAGCAACGAAAATCGGTTGTTGCTGAAGCCCCATTTTTTTGTAGTGATAACAGGTTGGTTAAGAATATGAGAACTAAAACCTTACGAAAACAATCAATTTTATAATGATGAGTGATTAACCAATCAATCTCTAAAATCACATCAAATACAAGTATTTTCAACGAAATAAGATCGACAGGTAATGTGATGGTTCCAACTTGAATCAAGCAAGATTTATAAACAGTAGATGTAATGAAAGTTTCTCCTAACGGAGTCTCAATAGATAAGTCAAGGTCTAATTTCTCCGGAGTCAAGTTCAAACGTTGAGCACAAGTAGAAGAGATAAAAGAGTGGGTATAATCGGTATCTAATAAGGTATAAACTTCGCAAGAGTTTATGATTAGCTTACCCGTGATCACCTCGTTCGGGTTCCTCGCATTTTGGGTGGTCACGACAAACGCTCTTCTAGGAATCACCGACTTTGACTTGTCCGGGACAGCATTTGGAGTCACCATCCCCATTGAACTTGGTTTCACAACAAGACAATCTCTAGCTATATAACCTTCCTTTCCACAGTTATAACACACCTTGGATTGTTGTGGGCAGTTTGGGCTGATGTGTCCCTCTTTCCCGCATTTATAACAAACGACCGGTGCTCGTTCTCCTCCCCTAGAAATAGCTGATGTTTGTGCTGATGTCTTCACGTTATCATTATTGTATCTTCTCTTTTTGAAATCTCCCCCTGACTCGCTTATTCTACCATCATGGCCACGATTACCACCAGAGTAGTTACCGCTTTTGTCCGAATATTTTTCTCCCCGCTGGTTGTCATTGCTCCGGTGACTATTGCCACTGGTATGACCCTTGTTGTGGTCCCTCGGTTGAACATACTCATTATCTCGCTATAATAATTGAGCCCTGCTTATAACATATGAATATAGAGAAAATTTATGAGAAATAAGATATTGCCGAATCTCGGGTTTTAGATCTCCTAGAAACATCTGCGTCATTCGTTTATCATTCTCTGCCAAATGAGGTGCAAACCTAGATAACTCTGTGAACTTAGCCTCGTACTGAGACACAGTCTTGTTGTTTTGTTCCAGTCTGATAAACTCTACCTCCTTCATATGACGAATACTTTCAGGAAAGTACTTGTCATTGAACAGTTTCTGAAATGTTTCCCAAGACATGTTGAGTGCGGCAGGCTGGGTACGCTTCATAGATTCCCACCAGTAATCTGCCTCATCGCGGAACATAAAGGCGGCGAATGGAACCTTCTGTTCCTCCGTGCATCCCAAGACATCGAATATCATGGTAATTTGATTTACCCACATTTCTGCCTTGATCGGATCCAGCTTTCCCATAAATTCTGGTGGTCCCAACTCTTTGAACTGCTTGGCTGTGACAAGTCGCGCATTGCTATCATTTCCACTCGTATTTTGTACACGAGTCTCCCTCGTCTGGTTTTGCATGAACTGCAAAAAGCTTCTAAACATCCCATCATTCATCATTTGTTCGGTAGTGTTGTTTACAAGAGGAATATTGCCTTCTTGTTGCACGTTCTCCTGGGTGGTAATTAAAGGTGTCTCTATGGTCTCATTCACTCCATTGTTAATATTTCCAGCTGCCATTCTTAAAAACTGCCATAAAACAAGGGTTAATTAAATAAATTAACAAATCAAATATTAACCATATGATATGACTGACCAACCAAATAAGCTTAGGTGTGACACACTAGCGAATGATTACTCGTCTCTGCCCTCCTAGTTCTATTCTCTGATCTCCGCCAGAGACCATATCCCTAAGCTCTGATACCAATTGTGACACCCCCAAAATTGGTATATATCACCCATTCTGAGTCGCCAAATACATGGTACAAAAATAAATACAACTTCATTAATACCATTATTGTACAAAATATGACAACACATATACTGTGAGTTTAAATACAAATATTGTCTAATAGACAATATTCAAACTCAAAAGGAGTCCTCATTACAATTATTGATACACTATTTTACAAAAATAGTGAGGACTGCTAAAACAACTTTTTAGAATCATCACTCCATACCCCGGCTAGTTCCTGTTAAATTCTCACCTCCTGAGAAGAAAATAGAACAAAAAAGAAAAGGGTGAGCTCAACTAGCCCAATAAAAAAATATTATAACTAAGATAATGAACAATAAATTATCGTTAGCCTTCAACAAATCAGATAAAATATAACGAACAACCAATTTTAGATCAATATTCACAGCGGAAATAACAATTCATTAGAAGAGTTAAGTAGAGAATGAAATCTACTATCATCTATGAATTTAAAAGTCCATCAATAATATTTTATCCCTGTAACATCAATCATTACACATCTTGAATCAAATATTCATTTTTGCACTACAGGCCAAATATATTCATTTGTATCACCAGTTGGTCATGTTCATCTCAACACCTATTTATCATTGCACTACTGGCCAAAGATATTCATCAGTTAATCATTCATCTTTGCACTACAGGCCAAAGATATTCAGTAACATCATCATTTAGGACTGAGGATGATGAAAAATATTTTAAATAAATAAATCCAGTGAGATAAAAGATCAAAGATTAGGGATTCGTACTTTAGTTTATCCAAGTTCAAAAATACTCTAAAATAAACCATAGTGGAGTAAAATTTAAGAATGAAGATCAAAACATGGATACAATCAAAAATAGTAACCATAATAGACATCTTAGACAAAGAAGAAAAAATTATATTTTCCTGTGAATAGTGCCGTATTCGTGAATAGTGTCGTATACGTGAATAGTGACGTATACATGAATTGTAACCCCGACACAAAAGGTAGAAATTCCACAATAAAATTTATTTCAATATTTCGGCATAATGATATTGAAGAAAATAATATCATTTATGAAGAAAATAACACCTCTTACCTCAAAAGAACAGTATTTCTGAATGAAATATCGGATATGATGCTGAAGGAAACTTGCACTGAATAACAACTCTCAAAGTATCTAAATACTCACAAAATACGCTCAATAATATATAGAGAGAGAAAAACACTTGTTTCTGGTGTGATTTTCAATTCTAACTATGCACCCTATTTATAGGAAAATACTAGATCGCCAAAGCAGAGTTAAATAATAAAATAATATTATTTCTTTTTTTTTCTTCTACGCATGTCACGTTGCCAACCAAGACCAGCCACCTTTGAACAAAAATTTCAACACATGTTTTCAAAAAAAAACAAAAGTGGGTCTCACCCATAAATTTAATAAAAATATTTAATTTTTGAAACTTCAATAATTCATAATAAATAGCCTTTTTATCAGAAAAATACGAATTTTATGTACATTCTATAGGAAATCAAATTCTCTACGACTTTTTAGATTTAAGTTTTTCAAAATTTCAAACAGAAAATGTCCAAAATCCATATACTGACGATTTATAATACCTCAATTCTGACAAAATACTGATAAAATACCTCAGCATTAATCCCTTCATTTATATCCACAAAAAATAAATATTTTTCTATCCATCCACATAAAATAAATATTAATTTCCTTATCATATAAATCAATAATTAATTATTCATAAATAATATTACAGAATCACAATTATGACAACTAGGTCGTTCCCAGGAAAGAGGGGGCTTTCATATAAAGATTTTTTTTATTGGCGCGCAATTAGGTGACCAATCCCCTTTTCTAGACAGAACTTCCTTAGTCATTGTCAATAATGCTATCTAACAATATTATTCAAATAATATAAATTATTGATCTGATAATTGAGATACTGTGCAGTGACAATTATTGAAACAACAATAATATAAAATATCAACGTAGAAATTATTGAATCAATAAAATAAAATATTGAATAGTAATTACTGTAACAATTATTGAGTAGTGCTTTCTTACGTAAGAATCAATAATTCAAAAATATTGTGCAATACCATGTGCTACTGTGCAACCACGCGTATTACTGTATTTTAACCACCGGGTATTCTAGCAGTGTTAACGGTAATAACTACGCCGTTATTTATAAAAACTAAAACTTATCGTTATAACACAACATAATTGACAAAATTCTAACACAACATAAATGACAAAATTCTAACAATGCTCTTAGGCACAAAATAATAGTATTCATAACCAATAAACTTCATAAGACAAACCATAATAAATTTTAAACTAGCTCAAACCACAATCTAAGATGTTTAATACAACTCTAAATAAAATAATAATGTATCACAGCCTAAACAGAATATCTAAACCATTGGATTAAAGAAAGTTCTCATCGCACTTGCCCTTGATCTCTTGATTACCTACTGGAAGGAAAAATACAGTATGGGCCAAATGCCTAGTATGGATATAGAGTGCAAAAATAATAAATTGAAATAAATTACTCAATTAACTGAACTGAACTAAAACGAACAAAACTAACACAACGAAATAGTAGGCTAAATCAAATGGCTGAGTGTTATTTCATACCGAGCTCAAAAGAAACAAAAATATATATTGCCATATGCCTTCCACAACAAAATTACCAAATAGTCAACTCCCTCCGGAGCACAAAATGAAGACGTCATGGACTAATCACACCGTAACGGAAGGTGTCATACCTCGGTACCAAGAAGACGTACATGTGATACCTCCACATGTGGTTATAACTTAAGTATACGTACCTTACGGTATATATATTCTAACAATGATATAATATCACAACACATACAACATAATAAACACAAAAGGGTTCTAAGTGTATACGTAACACCGAAACAAATATAAATACAAATCTCCAAAGATAAGTTAACATGAACATCACTAAAGATTAAAATAAATACTAGATATGTCAACCTAGAATAAAGATCAGGTCCGGACTCCCGGACGGGAGAAAATCCGGACCTGAAAAAAAATTTTTTTTTTTTTTTTTTTTTTTTGTAGAACAACTAAAAAAAAAAAAAAAAAATTTATGGAAGTGAAATTTTTCCAAAATAAAGTGTTTTGGGTGTGTTTTTAACACCCACACCAACCAATGTATGTACAGTCTGCCCAGACTGTACAGACATGTTTTGTTATAGGCATCCAAATCACGCCCAAAACACTGTATAATGTAAAAATTCCAATTCCATAAATTTTTTTTTTTTTTTTTTTAGTTGTTTCAAAAAAAAAAAAGCAAAAAAAAAAAAAAAAAAAAAAAGGTCCGGATTTTACACCTGTCCGGGAGTCCGGACAGGATCCGGACCCTGTCAACCTAATTCAAAGAATACAAATACAAGTTCTATGTATCAACCCCAACATGAAACTATCATATTAATTTTACAAGGAACAATTATGTAAAACAATAATCAAATTCATTACGAGGAACAAAAAGAACTAATTAAATTTAACAAGATAGTATCACTGAAAGAGTAAGGAACCCGTACCCAAATATAACTCGTTAAATTCCTCTCGTCCGAACTAATTAAATAAATTAATAAATTATACATTAAATTACTAATTCCCTTTTTCCCAAGACTCATTATTATTATTTACTCCTGCAAATTTTACATTTTTAATTTTCTGAATAGCCCTGCATAATTCATAAGCAAAACATTATAAAGGATAACTGCATTATGATAGCAGAATACATATGCACTAGATAATACAAACTCCGGATATAACCTTATTCAGTTTGTAAAAATAAATAAATTTAAAATGATAATTTGGTGAATTTTATGCATCAAATATAGTAACTTAAATTAAATACAATCATCAATTCTTTACTAACATGTTTGATAGAATGTATAAACACATTACATATATATATATAGGTATATAATATTGATTATAGAATATGGTCCATTACTTAAATTATTAAATTAATTCTCATCTCTATATGATGTACTCCACGATAGATGTTAACATTGGAATAAAGTTTTTACTATTTTTCATCACTTGAACTCTTTTATTGTTATTGAACTCAATTAATTATTTAATCACTATGTGATCACAACGGTTATAATCGAGTATAATTCTTCATATTCCGCGCCTTCTCTCTTCTTTTCCTTCAACCAATTTTGTTAGATGTAATGTCGAACAAATTAGATTTATATATTTATTTATTTATTAAGAGATCTTATTAATTTTCTTAATTATAATAGTATTTAATATTATCACATATAAATTAAACCCAATTAATTTTAAGACCCAATTTTATCAAATTAATTTATCCATCACTTATTAATACATTATTCGCCTACAAAAATTTAATGACTAGTTTAATCCAAATAAAAAAAAAAGTCCAAACAATAAATTTTAAAATATATGTAATTTTATTTATTCATTCATCTATTTTTACAGGCTATTACATTCGGTGGGCATAGATTTTTCTTTACATGATAGTGATACATAAGACTTGCTAAATTTGGATTTTGGAAGGTGTCCATGCCAAGTGTACCCGGCCAATGGCTCGAGTTGTGCAGTTGGGGGACAACAAAATGTGGACACAATATTCCAACCAATAATTCAACACATTAATAACAAAATCCTCATTATTACAATAATTCAATAAATTAAAGTTGAATTTAATTGCAAATTTGCAGTTAATCTAATGAATCAGAGTGTACGTAGCTGGTGGGGTTGGTCATATTATACACCAAAGAATTGACGTATACTGTATTATGATACAAAAGAAAAGAGGCATCAAATTGTCGCGTTACCGCGGCCTTTGCAGCCTGGCTTCCATTTTCCATTTTCCATTTTGGTCATCAATTGGTTGGATTTCATTTGAAAGGTTTCTCACACGGTTTCATATATTTATAAATTTGTCATCTTTTTCTTTATGTTTGTATTGATAAAACGTACTCATGTGACTTTAGATCAATTCTATGCTATTAATTTCTGTATATGATTTTGATGATATTTTACGACAAAATGAATGGACTTTTTGATTAAATATATATAATAACACAACATATTTATCGTAATATATATCATTTTTCATTTATAAGGTGGTTTTATATTACTCCTACATTAAAACAAATAAGAGTTTTCTTTTAGAACCCAAAAAAGGGGAGCAAATATTATAATTAACTCTTTTCTGCAAAAATAAAAATAAAAATAAAATGATTCTCATGTTTAAAATTTACAAATTTTAAAGAAATAGACATTTTTCTTTCCATTTTAACTCTACTGTTTTAGGGTTTTACTTAATAGTGATGATAAGCTAATGAAATTGGATAATAAATTTGAGCATAGTGTTTCATTTTATACTATAATTAGAAGAATCGAGACTACTTTTTTATAATTTTTTAACAAACAATTTTTTTTGAACGAAGGAATATATATTATCGTCTCGAATATTATGGAAATGTGTGTGCTTTGTTGTACGTACGTAGTGCATGTCAACTACATCAATATGCATGGAAGGTTGGAAGCCACTAGTCAATATATGGGGTCAAGATCCAACATGGTGAGGGCCTAACACAATATTCCCTACTTTCAGCTTTTCAAGGTCTTCGTCTCTATGAGCTTTCAAACTAGAGCCGGATTCTAGATATATTTCGGCTTCGAAGAGGGAATGAGGCAAAAGCCGCCATTTAATTTGAGAATTTCAGTGACATATAACTTCTCTGGAGATCAGCAGCGCCTCAACAAATAATTGTCAAATCACTCCCCTTTCTTAACTACGTGGTTCTTCTCATTCATGATCTTACAACATTATGTAACAAGCCGCTACTGATTGTAGCGGATGGGCCAAAAGGGGTTGCTCCCCAACAACCGGTTGCTGTAGATGGAATCCCTATATATATATATGGGGTTCCATCCACAGCAACCGGTTGTTGGGAGCAACCCATTTTTGGCTAGCCGTAACAGCTTGTACCGGCCCTTATGAATTTTTTTTTTATAAGCCGGTACAAGCTGTTACGGCTGGCCAAAATGGGTTGCTCCAAACAACCGGTTGCTGTGGATGGAACCCCTATATATATATATATATATATATATATATATATATATATATATATATATATATATATATATATATATATAGTACATAAAGCGAAATGAAGAGAAATTGTAAAGTGATAACCAAAAAATGAGAAGAACGATAAATTTATAAAATTGTCTTTATTTCAAATTAACTGAAATTACTAAAAATAACTCTTATATTTGGAATATATTATAGATATACATTCTTATAATATATATTATATATTTTCATATATCTAGAGGGCCTAAAGTAAAATATCAAAATTTCATAAGTTTAAACAAAATCTAAGGGTTGTCCGGCCCGCCGAGCCCTATACTCTCTCCGTACTTGGTGAAAAAGATTAAAATTTCTTCTTGAATAAAGAGAGTTTCAATATCACCCCCCACTCTTTATCAATCAAATCTAACTTATAATGCGGGAAAAGCTTACAAGTCAAATAATTTTCCTTCATAGACCGACTTTTTTTACATAATTATATAATGACAAAAGTCATCAAATTTACTATTTTGAGGTCCTTCTTAGACCTAAATTCAGTTGTCACGCCTTTTTATGGGAATTTTCTAATGATAAATCTTATTCATACTATTGAATATATATAATTTGATTTAAAAAAATGCTCATACTCAATCAGGGTTAGTCATAGGACCTTTGAAAATCATGTACAAGTATATCATGCATTCATGTACAAGTATATCATGCATTCATGCATTCATGTTAATATTTTTATAATATAAAATTTGTTAACTCTATAATTTATTATTAATAAATTAAGTTTTTACTACCGTTAGTTAGTTAGTATCTTTTTTTCGATATTTTGATATTGGCTAGCTTTCATTTACTACTGCTCACTTTTAACAGCAGTATTATATTTTGATAATTATGTAACCAGTGATCATGAAAGAGATACTCCTATATTATATGGATGGCCAGGATGGGTTATTTTCAAAAGAAAAAAAGTATTATTCTTATTTGGTTAACATAAATTCTAGATCTACTGTGCTCGATATACGTACGTACTAGTCTATCGAAAATGACCCAAGACCGTGGACAATGGGTGATTCTTACCGTAACACCTCATTTTTCCGAAGAAATTAAATAGAAAGTTTAATTCTGCTTTTAAATTGTCATAACTTTTAGACATGCCAGTATGATCCAACTAATACTCTTTGAAGCAAAACCTTATGAAGAAGAGGATTATAACATAATATTGTAGCGAATATATTTACTTAAAATTAAAGATTATATAACATTCAGTTAAATCTACATATAGTTCTACTTCTAAAAAACAAAAATTTTCTAGAAACATTCAAATTTAGACTATAAGGAAGAAAGAAACTCTTATTTTAAGAAAGAAAAGAAGTTTTCACAATAAATGAGAATACAATACAACACTGGCGAGAATCAAACCTAGAACATAACAGTTCCATGACTTTAATATTAATTATTAGGCTAAAATCCTCATAAATGATAATTAATTTAATTATCATATGAGTATATTTTAACAAAAAAATATGTAGTACTATATAAGTATGTGAGTATGAAGTTGAAGATTAGTATATAAAATTGGGCTCAAGACGAATTAGCTCATTATGAAAGGGAACAAGTAATTGCATAGTGTGAAGTCTCAAAGGCACCTAAATTAGATGGATTCAACATGCATCAACTTTAGTTTAAAAAAAACATAAAATATGCATGGTATTTTTATGGAGGAAGATGTGTTGGAAGTGATGCAACAATTTCAAACAAGAAGAAATTGGCTGAAAACTTCATGATTACTATATATGTTAGTGGAAGACAATTATCTGATTGGGTGCTGAAATGATAACTGAGACATAAGTGTATATTTCATGTTAGGTATACTTAATTAATTTATATTAATGAAGCATGCCTAGATTACTAAGTTGTGCGGCACCCATATTAAGGTATGCACATGTACCATTCATAGAATTAGAAAGGCTTATTTAACTAAGAAAACCCCACTTAATAACACAGTAATAAAGATTGAGATTTTGGAAGATTAATTTCTTGATAATATCGTAAATATTTCAAAAACCTCGCTTTGATCAAACATTATCATGAAAAAACAAAGGTTTTCATAGGGTTGTTTTAAGATTATGGATTGATCTTGATCAGTTTGTGGAAAGTCCATGCAAATTGAGGATAGTAAATTGGATTGCTGCGGGTTTTGCATGTTTACCAATTTAGCTTGTTCCTTTGCTAATTCTGCCTGCAGCTCACTGACTTGATTCTGAAGGTTGAAGCTGAAAGAATGCACCCGCACAACCATAAACGGGGTCTCTAATTTTTGCATTTGCTTCATAAACCATGCTACTCACTGCATCTGCCCATTGAGACTCCGGAAGTTCCTAACAATTTTAGTAGACAATACTAATATAACACTCTTAAGTATATCTCGTAGAAAAAAATTGCATCGTGTTTTTTCTCTAAAATATGTATAATGTTAAAGTGCCTCTATCTTAATTCTAAATTTAAACTACCTGAATAAAATTTGGGAGTCTATTGAGGTTACACACACTGACAAACACATTCTGTTAGGAATTCACAAGTTGGATATTCTTCAATAGCAGTGAAGGATTAATAAATATATATACATGAAGGCACCCAATTAAGTCCTGAATGACTTAAATTTTTGGATCAAGTTGGGTGTAAACATGTGTACATGTTAGTGTCTTATTTACGTACAAGCGATATTGTAGGTTGATGGCATCGATCCCTACCAATTGCTCTTGGATTTGGAGGCAAGTTCTCAAACTTAGACCCATTGCTCTACAATTTCTTGAATACTATGTGGGTAGAGGGGATCATTTTAGTCTTGGGTATTATTATCCTTGGTTAAATGGCCATTCAATTTTTCTCAATTCACAACTCCTTCTCAATTTTGGTATACCAGTTGACGCCTTATTGAGTTCCATTATTCACAATCACAACTGGCAGTTTCTTAGAAGGATCCTTACTAATGACCAGATTAGAGGACTCTTTGTTAATGATCGATCTCCTTCTGATAATGATGATCGGATTACTTGGGCTTCCACTGATATCAAAACTCTTAAAGCAAGTATTATCTAGGACTGATCAATTAGACACAGAGTTGCAGCTATTCCATGGTACAACATTGTTTGGCACAAACATCATATTCCTAGATACCCTTCATTCTATGGTTGGCTATCTTGAGAAAACTTCTCACAAATGATATCACCATGACCTATTTCAATCATGGTCCTTCTAGATGTCCTCTATGCTCTTTTGTGAATTAAACTTTGATCGCTTGTTTTTTTAACTGCCCTTTTTCCTATGAGGTTCTCACCACTGTCATGGCAATTGGGCACTGCTTTGGACTACTTTCTGACTGGGATGGTATAATTGATTTCATTGACCAATATCAAGGCAGGAAAATGCATAAAAACATTCTAAGAATATTGGTTATGACTACAACACTATAAACTTTGGGGGTGCTAGGAATTCAAAAATTCATGAGGACAAGTTGCACCCTCCTCATGTTTTGTCAAAGGAGATTATTGTTTTGATTAAAACTCGACTCTTAGTCTCTAAAAAATTCAAACATCTCAAAAATGTCACACATTTCACAATTGGTTGTAATTACTTGGTTTTTGTTGTCTGCTCCTTTCCTCTATAGTATCATCCTCAAGTGCCCTATCACTTGATGATTTACTATAGATTATGGGTATACCCTAAGTCATTGGACTTATGATTCTCTTGAATGCACAAACAAATTTAGTGGAAAAAAAAAAGGTTTCGAGTGGTTGGCCTAGCATTGGTGGTTGGAGTGATTGAAGAGAAGAATATTCAGTTCTTAGATGGAATGTGATCTCGTAAAATCTTTATGTGATGACTTGTGAGGGGTGGGGGTGATTTTTAGGAATTCATAGGTAAATTAGATTTTCACATATGAAAAATAATAAAAAAGTGAATTGAAACACTAATATACATAAATACATTTAAAACCTACTGACTTCGTCTTTATGGAACAAGTTGGGTTCAACGTGCAAACTCCAACTTCTCAATTCTCTAGAAACATATTGATGGTTATTGATTTCAAATTCATGAATCTCAGAGCACTAAGCACATCAACATGTTAGAAAATCTTCCATAACCTAAAATTCCTATTGCCTTAAATTACTAGGTGAGAAACTTAAAAAAATCAAAAGATCACGCGTATCACACTGTTAGAACAACATATTAGAGAGAGAATATTGAATTGAGAGAATAGATAATTGCATAGATAATAACTTGATAATTATCTCTATTGCTTAGATTGAGAAGATAGGAGATATTTATACTAATACAAGATAAGATGGGTGACTAACATATTACCTAACTCAAGGAGATAATCATGGAGATAACCATTACATAATTATTGGAGATAATCATGGAATAGTGAATGATGAAAACTATAAGTCTATCCTAACAATATAATAATATCTAAAATATTATATTCCTAAAATATCGCCTAATACGCCCCCACAAGCGAAACGTAGGGAAACGAAGTTTGAGCTTGCACTTGGTTGAACATCCATGTAAGTGAAGAGTTAACAGAATAACAACTCCTCAAATTAGAGAAAACACGGACAACTTCCATGAGAGGTTGAACAAAGATGTAGCATGCATGATAATAACATCCAACCAAAGAAAGGTAGGTGGCATATGTTGAATAAGTGGTGGGCATGTCCTCTTGGACTGTGAAAGCATGATGTCTGAAGTATCCATGGTTACAGATCGTGACTGCCCAAACTTGGAGGAGAAAGCAGCAGAGGTAGGAACATGAGAACCATAGAGAAGGAAATGCATTATAGATCCATCAGTTGCAAGTCTTGCAGATTGCATAGATATAGAGGAAACGAGAGCAATATTGCTCTTGGTTCCTGACGGTGGAGAAGTGGCAAGTGAAAAAGGATAAGCAATTGGAGAAAATTGGGAGAATGCAGACGGGTCAGGGTGTTTGATTACATCTACTTTTACTTCTGATGCAGACGGATCAGCCTGTCTAGATTGATACACAGATTGTCTGGATTGGGCAGAAGCAGACAAGTTCTCATCAGAATATCCTGTTGGTGGAGAGTGAGCATGTGAGATATCACACCGTGGAGAAAGAGAAAGAATATATTGTAATTTTTCATTATCAAGAAGCATATGAGAGAGCAAATCTAAAGATAAAGAAGGATTTATCTCATAATAGTACTTGCAGAAGTCACTAAGAGAATCATCAAGCCCATCAATAATGCAATCAATGAGTTTAATTTCATTGATCGGTTCACCGGCACGAGTAAGAGCATAGGCGAGAGATTTTGCCTCGGAGATATAATTTTTCACGGATTGAGAAGGAAGTTTCTGAAGAGAGTACACTTGATCTAAAAGATCATCAACATACCAATTCTGGGAAAACTCACAAGCATCATTTGTGGAGGCACTATCATCATCGACTTGAGAGGTGGAAAATTGTGGAGAAAAATCACAAAAGTTATCTTGTGATTCATTAGAACAATCATAAGAGGGAGGATCAAGCCACCACTTGGGATCGTATGGAGAAGAGTGAAAATCTGAGTATGGAGAGAATTGATTTTCCACCATGGAATCGTATGGAGAAGAATAAATGTGTAGTAGGGTATTTATTGATGGAACATTGATCTAGAGAGAAAATTAGACTAAACAAAGATACAACAAAGGGAATTTAGAAAATATGCAATGGTAGATAGAAGAAAGGAAAGGGAGGATCAAAGGTTGCTAGCCTTATGGCTTTGATACCATGTTAGAACAACATATTAGAGAGAGAATATTGAATTGAGAGAATAGATAATTGCATAGATAATAACTTGATAATTATCTCTATTGTTTAGATTGAGAAGATATGAGATATTTATACTAATACAAGATAAGATGAGTGACTAACATATTACCTAACTCAAGGAGATAATCATGGAGATAACCATTACATAATTATTGGAGATAATCATGGAAGAGTGAATGATGGAAACTATAAGTCTATCCTAACAATATAATAATATCTAAAATATTATATTCCTAAAATATCGCCTAATACGCCCCCACAAGCGAAACGTAGGGAAACGAAGCTTGAGCTTGCACTTGGTTGAACATCCATGTAAGTGAAGAGTTAACAGAATAACAACTCCTCAAATTAGAGAAAACACGGACAACTTCCATGAGAGGTTGAACAAAGATGTAGCATGCATGATAATAACATCCAACCAAAGAAAGGTAGGTGGCATATGTTGAATAAGTGGTGGGCATGTCGTCTTGGACTGTGAAAGCATGATGTCTGAAGTATCCATGGTTTCAGATCGTGACTGTCCAAATTTGGAGGAGAAAGCAGCAGAGGTAGGAACATGAGAACCATAGAGAAGGAAATGCATTAGAGATCCATCAGTTACATGTGACGCCCCCAAAATTAGGTATACATCACCCATCTTGGGTCGTCAGATACATGGTACAAAATTCAAATACAACTTACTAATACAACTGTTGTGTACAATACGACAAAACATAACTGTGAGTTTGAATACAATTATTGTCTACTAGAGATTAAACAAACTCAAAAGGAGTTCTCATTACAATTATTAACACACTATTTCACAGAATAGTGAGGACTACTAATGCTATCCTCTAGACCGTCACTCCGTTCCCCGACTAGTCCCTGTCATGTTCTCATTTCCTGAAGAGAACAGTGAAAGAAAGGGTGAGCTCAACTAGCCCAGTAAGAAATATTATGACTAAGATAATGCAGAATAAATTATCGTTAGCCTTCAACAGTTAAACTGATAAAATATAACAACATCAAGTTTAACTGCAGTGGAACAAGTAATCCATTAAAAGAGTCAAGTAGAGAATAAAATCTGCTATCTTTTATGATTTAAAAGATTTTTCATGACTTTTATCGCTGGGACTCAGCTTAATAAATAATCCACATCATCGAATCACCCATAAACTACGGCCAAGGATATTCTTTAGTATCACGACCACAAATTATCTATGCACTACAGCCAAGGACATTCGTGTATTCATTAATAGTCATGATCATGCCAACAACTATCCATCAATGCACTACGGGCCAATGATAACTTTTACCACATCATTTGTAACATTACGGTCATGATTACACTGAATAATCCCTGGTCATAATCATACCAAGTCCATCTATGCACTACAGGCCACAGATGACTTTCAATATAATATAAACATGAGGATGATGACAATGATATAAGAATTCAATAAAACAAGTTCAAGAATTAATTTATCCAGGAACTAATAATGTCCAAATTGTCAACATGATACTGCTTTGTAGAGTAAAATTCAAGAATGATCAGAAGAATATTTCCATGAAAAGATACTGAATGAAGCGCAAATATCAAGGATATTCTACTAATTTCATGGAGTATAGAAGTCAAAACTTTAACTAACTGAGTATAATAAAGAATGGAATAACAAAAGAAATCACCATGCATGGGGTACTTTGCATAGACAGGTTATTCCAACAGAATAATAATAACGGAACCAGGTCAGGAAAAATTTGCACCGACAGGATGTTCCAACAGAATAATAAAGACGGAACCAGGTCCGGTGTAAAACACACAGACAAGATGTTCCAACAGAATAATAATAATAAAGACGAAATCAGGTCTGGTGTAAAACACACAGACAGGATGTTCCAATAGAATAATAGAAGAATGTCACCAAGTATAGGGTAAACCGCGTATACAGGTTATTCCAACAGAATAATAAGCAATGGAATAACAAATGTTCTCTTCATGAATAAGAAAGAATAACACCCCTTACATTAGTAGTAGATTGAATACTGCAGTAGTGTAGTAACAGAATACTCTTCTTCTTTCTCTCTTATTCTCTCTATACTTTCTCTCTCTCTATAGCTTGAATGAATTCATGAAAAATAATGAAGCACTAGGCCTCTATTTATAGAAGATTTCTAGCTTAGCACTTGAAATGTGAAAAGGCAAGTGGCTTGACGACTGGTGATGTGAAAAGAAAAGTGGGTTGACGCCTGTAATGTGAAACGACAATTGGTTCGATGCCTGTAATATAAAACGGCAAGTGGTTTGACGTCTGGTAAAGGTTGTTACTATTGACGAAGGTAATTACTATTGACGAAGGTAATTACTATTAACGAAGAGACTCTTAGATGATGACATATGGCCCCCCCATAAAATAACCAAACTTACCACAAACGTCTCATAATAGACTCTTTATATACATCAACGATTGAATAAATATTACCACAAATTATTTTATTTTTAATCAACACATATTTAATCTTTCAACAATTATTAATCATTTATAACTTGTCGTCTCAATTATTGATTTAATAATATAACATATTATACAAATGATGCTGTGACAATAATTGAATCAATAATATAAGAGATATGATGCAACAATTACTACAACAATAATTGAGTATAGCTGAGTGACTTCTTACGTAAGCATAAATAATCAATACCGTGTGCTACTATGCAACCACGTGTATTACTTTACTTTTACTACTGGGTAGTTCAACATTTTTAACGGTAACACCTCCGCCGTTATTTTCATAAAGTATTTTTGTCGTTTTCTCAATCCGACAATAATTTCGTTGTGGGGTCCACCAATGATTGTGCCGTCGTACGAATATTTCCCGACAAAAAGAATATTCTCCGACCAAACGAATATTTTATAACATTTTGCTTACTTTGCAAAATTTATAAATATTACCCACAACTATAACATTATATCAAATTTACTCCATAATATTCAAAAATAATATTTATAGAAAATTCATCTTTATTTATAAAAGTTGGGGTCTTACAACCTCCCCTTCTTATGAAATTTCTCCCTCGAAATTAGGGTACGTACCTGGTATGTCGAAGAGGTAAGGATACCTTGATTTCATTTCAGATTCTAACTCCCAAGTCATTTCCTCAACATCGTGGTTTCTCCACAAAACGTTGACTTGAGGTATAACCTTGGAGCGTAGAATATGTTCCTTCTTATCCAAAATTTGAACAAGAACCTCTTCATACGTCAAATCTTCCTCTATTTCGTCCGGTTCTAACTCAATAATGTGGCTCGGGTATTTCACATATTTACGTAACATGGATATGTGAAAAACGTTATGAACACGAGACATACTTGGCGGTAAAGCTAGTCTATAGGCCACAGTTCCTACTCGATCGAGGATTAAAAATGGGCCGATGAATCGAGGATTGAGTTTTCCTCTCTTTCAAAATCTCGTAACTCCTTTCCATGGAGCAACACGCAACAACACATGATCTCCTATATCGAATTCCACGTCCTTTCGATGAAGATCAACATAACTCTTTTATCGATCTTGTGTGGTTTTTATACGTTGTCAGATCGTTTGAATCTTTTCCGTAGTCATATGTACCAACTCCGGTCCCAACAACATTGTTTTACCCACCTCATCCCAGCATACTGGAGAAAGACACTTTTTTCCATACAACGCTTCGAATGGAGCCATGCCAATACTTGCTTGATAACTGTTGTTGTAGGAAAACTCCACCAATGGTAAGAACTTGTCCCAACTTCCATTAAAATCAAGGACACAGAGTCTTAATAGATCTTCAAGAGTTTGAATAGTCCTCTCCGACTGTCCGTCCGTCTGAGGATGATATGCTGAGCTAAATCGTAAGTCTGTGCCCATAGCTTTTTGCAAACTAACCCAAAATCGTGAAGTGAATCTTGGGTCTCGATCAGAAACTATGGATACTGGCATACCATGCAGTCTTACAATCTCGTTTATATACATACGAGCAAGACGTTCAAGTGTATAAGTTTCTCGTATCGATAAGAAATGAGCAGACTTGGTCAATCTATCAACAATGACCCAAATCGCATCTATGCCTTGAGAAACCTTAGGAAGACCGGTAACAAAATCCATGGTAATGTGCTCCTACTTCCATTCTGGAATTTCAAGTGGTTGCAATGGACCTTTTGGTACTTGATGCTCTGCTTTAACTCGTTGACAAGTTAGACACCTTGAGATAAACAACTATATCTCTCTCTTCATATTGCTCCACCAAATGTATGACGAATATCATGATACATTTTGGTACTCCCAGGATGGATTGCAAATGGTGTGTTGTGCGCCTCCATCATGATTTTATACTTTAAATCAGGGTCATTAGGAACACAAAGTCTAGAGTTGACTCGAAGTATTCCTTCTTCATCGATTCTTGCTTCTGGCATAGCACCTTCTTGTACTTTCTTCTTCATACGCGTCAGCTCCAGGTCTGTAACTTGAACAACTTTAACTTTATCGATTAAAGTCGGTTCTACTTGTATTTTTGCCATCATCACATGGGTCCCTGGAGTCTTTAACTCTATCTCTATCCTTTGCAAGTCACACAAAATGGGCCTTTGCGTTGACAATATTGCACTCGTACTTTCATATGATCTTCTACTCAATGCGTCAGCTACCACGTTCGCTTTTCCAAGATGGTATTAGATGGTATGATCATAATCTTTCAACAGTTCAAGCCAACGCCGCTGTCGCATGTTGAGTTCCTTTTGAGTAAAGAAATATTTGAGACTTTTATGATCCGTAAAGATCTCCACCTTCTCCCTATACAAGTAATGCCTCCAAATCTTTAGTGCGAAGATAACAACTGCCAACTCTAGATTATGAGTAGGATAATTCCTCTCATATTCTTTGAGTTGTCTTGAGGCATAGGCTATGAATTTTCCATGTTGCATGAGAACACATCCCAACCCTTTGCCCGAAGCATCACTGTTGTGACGCCCCCAAAATAGGTATACAACACCCATTCTGAGTCGCCAAATACATGGTACAGAAACAACTACAACTTCATTAATACAATTGTCGTGCAAAATACGACAACACAAAAACTGTGAGTTTAAATATAAATATTGTCCTCTAGACAATAGCAACACTCAAATAAAGTCCTCGTTATAATTATTGATACACTATTTTACAAAATAGTGAGGACTACTAAAACAGCTATCTTGAACCATCACTCCACACCCTGACTAGTTTCCGCTATATTCTTGCCTCTTGAGAAGAAAAATGGAACAAAAAGGAAAAGGGTGAGCTCAACTAGCCCAGTAAAGAAAATTATGACTAAGATAATATAGAAAAATTATCGTTAGTCCTCAACAGGGAAAAATCTAATAGAATACAATAGACAACCAGTTTTAAATCAATCTTCGCAGCGGAAATAATAATTCATTAGAAGAGTTAAGTAGAGAATGCAAACTACTATCTTCTATATATGAATTTAAAAGTTCATCATCGATATTTTATCCCTGTAACATCAATCAATATATATCTGGAATCAAATATTCATCTTTACACTACAGGCCAAAGATATTCATCAATTGGTCATGTTCATCTAAACATATGTTCATCTTTGCACTACGGGCCAAAGATATTAACCAATCGGTCATGTTCATCTCAACATCTGTTCATCTTTGCACTACGGGCCAAAGATATTCATCAAGAAATCATTCATCTTTTCATTACAGGCCAAATATATTCAGTTATATCATCATTTAGGACTGAGGATGATGAAGAATATTTTAAAGAAAACGAATCCAATGAAACAAAAGAACAAGTATTAAGGATTCGTACTTTAAATAATTCAAGTTCAAAAATACTTCATAAATAACCAGAGTGGAGTAAAATTCAAGAATGATCAAAACATGGATACAATCAAAGCTAGTGCCCAGAATAGATATTTTGGATGAAAAGAAGAAATTTTATTTTTCGGTGAATAGTGCCGTATACGTGAATAGTGTCGTATACGTGATTAGTAACTCCGACACCAAAAGATAGAAATTTCACAAAAAACATCATCATGCTTCCTGAATAGTACCCGTGAATATTAACTCTTGAATAGTAAATCATGAATAGTAACTCATGAATAGTAACCCCAATATGAAAGAGTTCCAAATTTGATAAAAAGTTCCAACCAATATTTCAGCATAATGATATTGAAGAAATAATATCACTTATGAAGAAAATAACATCCCTTACCTCAGAAAGAATAGTACTTCTGACTGGAATACTGGATATAATGCTGAAAGAACTTGCACCTTATAGCAATACTCAAAGTACTAAAATAGTCACAAATACACTCGATACTATAGAGAAAGAAAGAAAGAGAGAGAAATCTTTAGTTTCTGGTATGATTTTCAATTCTAACATAAGCACCCTATTTATAGGAAAATGCTTAGAACACCAAAGCAAAAAATTTAATATAATATATATATATATATATATATATATATATATATATATATATATATATATATATATATATCAAAACATCTTACGCACCTCTTGACCATTTGAAATCAGCCACCACTAATGACAAAAACAATAAAAAACGTTTTTGTTATTAAAATTAATTAAAACTTTCAAAAATCAATTATTTCGGAACCACGGAACTTCAATAATTCATAATAAATATCCCTTTTATCAGAAAATTTGAATCTCGGGAATTTTTATAGGAAATTCAATTCTCTACAACTTTCTAGAAGAAAGTTTTTCCAAATTCCAAACAGAAATTGACCGAAATCCATAAACGGGCGATTTTACAAGCTATAATCAAATTTCAGTCAAGAAATGGGCCCACAAACATGTTTAATATGTTTTAAACAACTTTTGCAACAAAAATACTCCTCATCCTCATATACTCATATATCCCACATTCATTATAAAAATATCCCCATTATTATATTATAATAATATAATAAAATATTATTTTATCAGAAAAGATAAAATTTCAATTTTTAACAATTGTCATTTTAAAAATTTTCTCCATCTATATCCACATAAAATCAATATTTTGCTCATCATATAAATCAATAATTAATTATTCACAAATAATATTACAGAATCATAGTACTAGCAACCAGGCCGTTCCCAGGAAAGAGGGGGATTTCCAATAAAAATTTCTGACGCGTAATTAGGTGACCAAACCTCTCCTTAGACATAACTTTCTAGACATTGCCAATAATGTTATCTAATAATATTATTCAGATAATATGAATTATTGTTTCGATAATGGAAAATACTGTATAGTAACAATTATTGAAACAACAGTAATATAAAATATCAACGCAGCAATTATTGAATCAATAAAATAAAATATTGAACAGTAATTACTGTAACAGTTATCGAGTAGTGCCTTCTTACGTAAGAATCAATAATTGGTGCAATACCGTGTGCTACTGTGCAACAACGCGTATTACTGTGTTTTAACCACCGGGTATTCCAACAGTATTAACGGTAACAACTACGCCGTTATTTATAAACAACTTATACTTGTCGTTTTCTTCATCCAATCGCTTTCCGTTATGGGGCCCACAAAAGACTGCGCCGTCGTACGAATATTCCCCGACAGCAAGAATATTCCACGACCCAACGAATATTCCCCGACAACAATGAATATTTTATAACCACCTGCTTATTTAAAATATTTGCGCATTTTACCCATAACTAATCACATTAATCAAATCAACCCTTACTATTTCAAAATAATAAATAGAGGAAATTAAATTTTATTTATTAATAATTTGGGGTCTTACAACTGTAGATGACAAATCCCTCCGAGCCAGATAGTATTGTCAGAACAGGTGCCGAAATGAGACTCCTCATGTGTTCTTGAAAACTCTTCTCACATTCTTCGCTCTAACCAAACTTTGTATCTTTTCGAGTCAGTTGAGTCAATGGAGTAACGATTCGAGAAAATCCTTCCACGAATCTCCGATAATAAACAGCTAGACCGAGAAAGCTACGTACTTCAGTCACTGATTTAGGTTGCTCCCAGCTTTGAATTGCTTCAATCTTTGCTGGGTCAACACATATTCCATGATTTGATACTACGTGCCCAAGGAATGCTACTTCCTCAAGCCAGGATTTGCATTTCTTCAACTTGGCATAAAGCTTGTGTGACGCCCCCAAAATAGGTATACATCACACATTCTGAGTCGCCAAATACATGGTACAGAAACAACTACAAATTTATGAATACAACATAAAAACTGTGAGTTTAAATACAAATATTATCATCTAGACAATATCCTCACTCAAATAAGTCCTCATTACAATTATTGATACACTATTTTATAAAATAGTGAGGACTACTAAAACAGCTATCTTGAACCATCACTCCACACACCGACTAGTTTTCGCTATATTCTCGCCTCCTGAGAAGAAAAATGGAACAAAAAAGAAAAGGGTGAGCTCAACTAGCCCAGTAAAGAACATTATGACTAAGATAATATAGAACAAATTATCGTTAGTGCTCAACAGAGAAAAATCTAATAGAATACAATAGACAACCAGTTTTAAATCAATCTTTATAGTGAAAATAATAATTCATTAGAAGAGTTAAGTAGAGAATGAAATCTACTATCATCTATAAATTTAAAAGTCCATCATCGATATTTTATCCTTGTAACATCAATCAATATACATCATAAATCAAATAGTCATCTTTGCACTACAGGCCAAAGATATTCATCTGTTGGTCATGTTCATCTCAACACCTGTTCATCTTTGCACTACGGGCCAAAGATATTAATCAGTTGGTCATGTTCATCACAACACCTGTTCATCTTTGCACTACGGGCCAAAGATATTCATCAAGAAATCATTCATCTTTGCACTACAGGCCAAAGATATTCAGTAATATCATCATTTGGGACTGAGAATGATGAAAAATATTTTAAAGAAAATGAATCCAGTGAAACAAAAGAACAAGTATTAAGGATTCGTACTTTAAATAATTCAAGTTCAAAAATACTTCATAAATAACCAGAGTGGAGTAAAATTCAAGAATGATCAAAACATGGATACAATCAAAGCTAGTGCCCAGAATAGATATTTTGGACGAAAAGAAGAAATTTTATTTTTTGGTGAATAGTGCCGTATTCGTGAATAGTGCCGTATAGGTGAATAGTGTCGTATACGTGAATAGTAACTCCGACACCAAACGATAGAAATTTTACAAAAAACATCATCATGTTTCGTGAATAGTACTCGTGAATAGTAACTCGTGAATAATAACTTGTGAATAGTAAATCATGAATAGTAACTCATGAATAGTAATCTCGACATGAAAAAGTTTCAAATTTGATAAAAAGTTCTAACCAATATTTCAGCATAATGATATTGAAGAAATAATATCACTTACGAAGAAAATAAGATCCCTTACCTCAGAAAAGAATAATACTTCTGACTGGAATACTAGATATAATGCTGAAAAAACTTGCACCGTATAGCAATACTCAAAGTACTAAAATAGTCACAAATACGCTCGATACTATAGAGAGAGAGAAAGAGAGAGAAATCTTTAGTTTCTGGTGTGATTTTCAATTCTAACCTAAGCACCCTATTTATATGAAAATGCTTAGAACACCAAAGCAGAAAATTTAATATAGTATTAATATATATATATATATATATATATATATATATATATATATATATATATATCAAAATTTCCTATGCACCTCTTGACCATCTGAAATAAGCCACCACTAATGACAAAAACAAAAAAAACGTTTTTGTTATTAAAATTAATTAAAACTTTCAAAAATCAATTATTTCAAAACCACGGAACTTCAATAATTCATAATAAATATCCCTTTTATCAAAAAATTTGAATCTCACGACTTTGTATAGGAAATTCAATTCTCTACAACTTTGCAGAAGAAAGTTTTTTCAAATTCCAAACAGAAATTGATCGAAATCCACAAACGGGCGATTTTACAAGCTATAATCAAATTTCAGTCAAGAAATGGGCCCATGGACATGTTTAATATGTTTTAAATAACTTTTGTAACAAAAATACTCCTCATCCTCATATACTCATATATCCCACATTCATTATAAAAATATCCCCATTATTATATTATAATAATATAATAAAATATTATTTTATCAGAAAAGATAAAATTTCAATTTTTAACAATTGTCACTTTAAAAATTTTCTCCATCTATATCCACATAAAATCAATATTTTACTCATCATATAAATCAATAATTAATTATTTACAAATAATATTACAGAATCATAGTACTGGCAACCAGGCCGTTCCCAGGAAAGAGGGGGATTTCCAATAAAGATTTCTGACGCGTAATTAGGTGACCAAACCTCTCCTTAGACATAACTTTCTAGACATTGCCAATAATGTTATCTAATAATATTATTCAGATAATATGAATTATTGCTTCGATAATGGAAAATACTGTGTAGTAACAATTATTGAAACAACAGTAATATAAAATATCAACGCAGCAATTATTGAATCAATAAAATAAAATACTGAACAGTAATTACTGTAATAGTTATTGAGTAGTGCCTTCTTACGTAAGAATCAATAATTGGTGCAATACCGTGTGCTACTGTGCAACAACGCGTATTACTGTGTTTTAACCACCGGGTATTCCAACAGTATTAACGGTAACAACTACGCCGTTATTTATAAACAACTTATACTTGTCGTTTTCTTCATCCAATCGCTTTCCGTTATGGGGCCCACAAAAGACTGCGCCGTCATACGAATATTCCCCGACAACAAGAATATTCCACGACCAAAAGACTATTCCCCGACAATAATGATTATTTTATAACCACCTGCTTATTTAAAATATTTGCGCATTTTACCCATAACTAACCACATTAATCAAATCAACCCTTACTATTTCAAAATAATAAATAGAGGAAATTAAATTTCATTTATTAATAATTTTGGGTCTTACAACCTCCCCTCCTTATGAAATTTCATCCTTGAAATTGACGTACGTACCTAGTGTTTCGAAAAGATGAGGATACCTCGCTTTCATTTCCGTTTCCAACTCCCAGGTCATTTTCTCAATAGCATGGTTTCTCCACAAAACTTTAACTTGTGGTATGACCTTCGTGCGTAGGACATGCTCCTTCCTATCCAAAATCTTGACAGGTACCTCTTCATACGTTAAGTTTTAGGCTATCTCATCCGGTTCTAACTCAATAATGTGGTTCGGGGCATCCACATATTTACGTAACATCGATACGTGAAAAATATTATGAACACGCGTCATACTTGGCTATAAAACGAGTTTATAGACCACAGTTCCTATTCGATTGAGGATTTAAAATGGACTAATAAATCGAAGGTTTGAGCTTTCCTCACCTCGCCAATTCTCGCTTTTGGAATAACAACTTCTTGTACCTCCTTCTTCATATTCATCAGCTCCGGTGTATAGCTTGAACGTTCTTAACTTTATCGATTAAAGTCGCTTCTACTTGTATATCATCATGTGAGTCCCTAGAGTCTTTGACTCTATATCTATCATTTGTAAGTTATATAAAATGGTTCTTTAACAATATCGCATTCGTACTCGTATATGATCTTTTACTCAACACGTCAACTACCACGTTCGCTTTTCCAGGATGGTATGGTCAGAACATGTGCCGAAATGAGTCTCCTATTGAGTTCTTTGAAGCTCTTCCCACATTCCTTGCTCTATTCGAATTTTGTATCTCTACGAGTCAGCTGCGTTTAATGGAGTAACGATTCGAGAAAATCTTTCCACAAAATCTTCGATAATAACCAGTTAAGCATAGAAAGCTACGTATTTCGATTACTGACTTAGTTTGCTCTCAATGTGACTCATATCCCAATCTTGGATAGCACGTCACAATGAAACCTATCAGTTTACCACCGTACGAATATGGCGTCCCCTACGGTGAGTCTGGCTTCGGTGTATTCCACAAAGGAAGTCACCAGATAAAGGTTCAGGTACCAAATTCTATAGTTGAATTTTTAACTCCTGAAGTTCAATAGGAGCCATAAGATTTTTAGAAATGGATTTTGTACCGGGTTCATAGTCGATACAAAATTCAATATCACACTTTGGGAGTAAGCCAAGAAATTCTTCAGGAAATACGTCAGGAAAGTCAATAACAACAGGAATATTATTCAAATCTAACGTGTCTTTATTCAAATCCATAACACGGGCTAAGAAAGCTTGACATCCGTTTTTCAATAAACGAATAGCTTTATGACTTGATATGAATGTTTTTGACTTCAATGATTTGGTTGCTTGAATTCGAATAACAGGTTGCTTAGGAATATGAAAACTAACAACCTTACGAAAGCAATCAATTTTGGCATGATGAGTAGTTAATTAATCAATTCCCAAAATCACATCAAAAGCAAGTATCTTTAAAGAAATAAGGTCAACAGGTAATGCAATGGTGCCAACTTTGATCAAATGAGTTTTATAAACAGTGGATGTGAAGAAAGTTTCTCCTAACGGAGTTTCCACAGATAGGTCAAAGTCTAATTTCTCCGGAGTCAAGTTTAAACGTTGAGCACAAGCAGGAGAGATAAATGAATGAGTAGAACCGGTATCTAATAAGGTATAAACTTCGTAAGAATTTATAATTAACTAACCCGTGCTAACTTCATTCGGGTTCCTCGCATTCTGACCAGTCATGAAAAACGCTCTTCCAGGAACCGTTGACTTTGACTTTTCTGGGACATCCTTTCGAGTCACCATCCCCACTGGGCTTGGTTTCGCTACAGTGCAATCTCGAGCGATATGTCCTTCCTTTCCTCAGTTATAACATACCTTAAACTGTTGTGGACAGTTTGGGCTGATGTGTCCCTCTTTTCCACATTTATAGCATACGACCGGTGGTCGTTCTCCTCCCTTAAAACCAGTTGCTGCTGGTGCTGACGTCTTCACAGTGTCATTGTTTAATCTCCTCTTTTTAAAATCTCCCCCCGACTCGCTTCTTCTATTTTCATGGCCATGAGTACCACCAGAGTGGTTGTCACTCTTGTCCGTATTTTTCTTTCTCCGCTAGTTATCGTTGTTCTGATGACTGCTGTCACCGGTATGATCCTAGTTGTGGTCTCTTGGTTAAACATACTCGCTATCTCGCTCAAATAATTGAGCCCTGTTGACAACATCTGAATTTAAAGAAAATTTATGAGAGATAAGATATTGTCGAATCTCGGGTTTTAAACCTCTCAGAAACATCCTCGTCATTCGTTCCTCATTCTCTACCAAATGAGGTGCAAACCTGGATAACTCCGCGAACTTCGCCTCATATTAGGACACCGTCATATTATTTTATTCTAGTCTAATAAACTCTACCTCTTTCATATGGCAAATACTTTCAGGAAATTATTTTTCGTTGAAAAGTTTCTGAAATGTTTCCCAAGACATGCGGAGTGCGGCAGGCTGGGTACGTTTCACAGACTCCCACCAGTAATCCGCCTCGCCACGGAACATAAAGGTGGCGAATGGAACCTTCTGTTCCTCCGTGCATCCCAAGACATCGAATATCTTGGTAATTTGCTTGACCCATGTTTCCGCCATGATCGGATTCGGCTTTCCCTTAAATTCTGGTGGTCCCAACTCTTTGAACTACTTGGCCATGACAAGCCGCGCGTTGCTATCATTTCCACCCATATTCTGTTCACGAGTCTCCCTCGTCTGGTTTTGCATGAACTACAAAAAGCTCCTAAACATCCCGTCGTTCATCGTCTGCTCAGTGGTGTTGTTTACAGGAGGAATATTGCCTTCCTGTTGCACGTTCCCCTGGGTGGTGATTAAAGGTGTTTCCACGGTCTCATTAACTCCATTATTAATATTCTCAGCTGCCATTCTTAAATACTGCCATAAAACAAGGGTTAATTAAATAAATTAACATATCACATATTAACCATATAGTTCAACTGACCAACAAATAAGCTTAGGTATGACATACTAGCGAAGGATTACTTGTCTCTCCCCTCCTAGTACTATTCCCCGATCTCTGCCAGAGACCATATCCCTAAGCTCTGATACCAACTGTAACGCCCCCAAAATAGGTATACATCACCCATTCTGAGGCGCCAAATACATGGTACAGAAACAACTACAACTTTATGAATACAACATAAAAACTGTGAGTTTAAATAAAAATATTGTCATATAGACAATATCCACACTCAAATAAGTCCTCATTACAATTATTGATACACTATTTTACAAAATAGTGAGGACTACTAAAACAGCTATCTTGAACCATCACTCCACACACCGACTAGTTCCCGCTATATTCTCGCCTCCTGAGAAGAAAAATGGAACAAAAAAGAAAAGGGTGAGCTCAACTAGCCCTGTAAAGAACATTATGACTAAGATAATATAGAATAAATTATCGTTAGTCCTCAACAGAGAAAAATCTAATATAATACAATAGACAACCAGTTTTAAATCAATCTTCACAGCAGAAATAATAATTCATTAAAAGAGTTAAGTAGAGAATGAAATCTATTATCATCTATGAATTTAAAAGTCCATCATCGATATTTTATCCCTGTAACATCAATCAATATACATCATAAATCAAATAGTCATCTTTGCACTACAGGCCAAAGATATTCATCTATTAGTCATGTTTATCTCAACACCTGTTCATCTTTGCACTACGGGCCAAAGATATTAATCAGTCGGTCATGTTCATCACAACACCTGTTCATCTTTGCACTACGGGCCAAAGATATTCATCAAGAAATCATTCATCTTTGCACTACAGGCCAAAGATATTCAGTAATATCATCATTTGGGACTGAGGATGATGAAAAATATTTTAAAGAAAACGAATCCAGTGAAACAAAAGAACAAGTATTAAGGATTCGTACTTTAAATAATCCAAGTTCAAAAATACTTCATAAATAACCAGAGTGGAGTAAAATTCAAGAATGATCAAAACATGGATACAATCAAAACTAGTGTCCAGAATAGATATTTTGGACGAAAAGAAGAAATTTCATTTTTCGGTGAATAATGCCGTATTCGTGAATAGTGTCGTATACGTGAATAGTAATTCCGACACCAAAAGATAGAAATATCATAAAAAACATCATCATGCTTCATGAATAGTACTCGTGAATAGTAACTCGTGAATAGTAACTCATAAATAGTAACTCGTGAATAGTAACTCATTAATAGTAACTCATGAATAGTAATCCCGACATGAAAAAGTTCCAAATTTGATAAAAAGTTCCAACTAATATTTCAGCATAATGATATTGAAGAAATACTATCATTTGAGAAGAAAATAACATCCCTTACCTCGAAAAAACAGTACTTCTGACTGAAATATTGGATATAGTGCTGAAAGAACTTGCACCTTATAGCAATACTCAAAGTACTAAAATACTCACAAAATACGCTCGATATTATAGAGAGAGAAATCTTTAGTTTCTGATGTGATTTTCAATTCTAACCTAAGCACCCTATTTATAGGAAATTGCTTAGAACACCAAGGCAAAAAATTTAATATAATATTAATATATATATATATATATATATATATATCAAAATTTCCTACGCACCTCTTGACCATCTGAAATCAGCCACCACTAATGACAAAAACAAAAAAAAACGTTTTTGTTATTAAAATTAATTAAAACTTTCAAAAATCAATTATTTCGGAATCACGGAACTTCAATAATTCATAATAAATATCTCTTTTATCAGAAAATTCGAATCTCGCAAGTTTTTATAGGAAATTAAATTCTCTACAACTTTGTAGAAGAAAGGTTTTCCAAATTTCAAACAGAAATTGACCGAAATCAACAAACGGGCGATTTTACATGCTATAATCAAATTTCAGTCAAGAAATGAGCCCACGGACATGTTTAATATGTTTTAAATAACTTTTGCAACAAAAATACTCCTCATCCTCATATAATCATATATCCCACATTCATTATAAAAATATCCCCATTATTATATTATAATAATATAATAAAATATTATTTTATCAGAAAAGATAAAATTTTAATTTTTAACAATTGTCACTTTAAAAATTTTCTCCATCTATATCCACATAAAATCAATATTTTCCTCATCATATAAATTAATAATTAATTATTCACAAATAATATTACAGAATCACAGTATTGGCAACCAGGCCGTTCCCAGGAAAGAAGGGGCTTTTCAATAAAGATTTCTCCTTACTGGCGCGCAATTAGGTGACCAAACCTCTCCTTAGACAGAACTTTCTAGACATTGCTAATAATTTTATCTAATAATATTATTCAGATAATATGAATTATTGCTCTGATAATGGAAAATACTGTGTAGTAACAATTATTGAAACAACAGTCATATAAAATATCAACGCAACAATTATTGAATCAATAAAATAAAATATTGAACAGTAATTACTGTAACAGTTATTGAGTAGTGCCTTCTTATGTAGGAATCAATAATTGGTACAATATCGTGTGCTACTGTGCAACAATGCGTATTACTGTGTTTTAACCACCGGGTATTCCAACAGTATTAACGGTAACAACTACACCGTTATTTATAAACAACTTATACTTGTCGTTTTCTTCATCCAATCACTTTCCGTTACGGGGCCCACAAAAGACTGCGCCGTCGTACGAATATTCCCCTACAGTAAGAATATTCCACGACCAAACAAATATTCTCCGACAACAATGATTATTTTATAACCACCTGTTTATTTAAAATATTTCCGTATTTTACCTATAACTAACCACATTAATCAAATCAACCCTTACTATTTCAAAATAATAAATAGAGGAAATTAAATTTCATTTATTAATAATTTTGGGTCTTACAACTTGTATTCACGAAGCTTTTGGAGTGTCAGCCTCAAGTGTTACTCATGATCTTCACGGCTTTTGGAATAAATAAGGATGTCATCAATAAAGACGACCACAAAGTGATCCAAATATTCCTTGAATACTCGGTTCATCATATCCATGAAGGCAGCAGGAGCATTAGTCAATCCAAAGGACATGACTAGGAATTCATAATGCCCGTACCGAGTTCTGAAAGCCGTCTTTGGAATGTCATCGGTTCTAATCTTCAATTGGTGATATTCAGAACGAAGATCAATCTTTGAAAAGAATTTGGCTCCTTGCAACTGGTCAAACAGGTCATCAATATGTGGCAATTGATACCTATTTTTGATGGTGACATGATTCAACTCCCGATAATCGATACAAAGTCGCATACTCCCATCTTTTTTCTTCACGAATAGAACAGGAGCAACCCAAGGAGAAGTTCTAGGACGAATAAAGCCAATGTCTAACAATTCCTGCAGTTGGGTCATTAACTCTTGAAGTTCAATAGGAGCCATTCGATATGGGGCTTTTAAAATGGGTTTTGTATTGGGTTCAAGGTCGATACAAAATTCAATTTCACGCTCAGGGGGTAGGCCATGAATTTCTTCGGGGAATACGTCAGGAAATTTATTAACAATAGAAATATCGTTCAAAACTGACGTATTTTTGTTTAAATCTGTGACATGAGCTATGAAATCTTGACATCTGTTTTTCAATAAACGAATAGCTTTATGGCTTGAGATGACCGTGATTGATTTTAATGGTTTGGTAGCTTGAATTCACATAATAGGTTGATTAGGAATATGAAAGCTAACAACCTTACGGAAACAATCAATTTTTACATGATGAGTAGTTAACCAATCAATCCATAGAATCACGTCAAATGCAAGTATTTTCAATGACATAAGATCTACAGGTAATGTGAGGGTACCGATTTGAACCAAACAAGACTTATAAATAGTGGATGTAAAGAAGGTTTCTCCCAACGAAGTTTCCACAGATAAGTCAAAGTCTAATTTCTCCGTAGTCAAATTTAATCGATGAGCGCAAGTAGGATAAATAAAAGAATGGGTAGAACCGGTATCAAATAAAGTTTAGATTTCGTTAGAGTTTATGATAAGCTTACCCATGATGACCTCATTCGGGGTCCTTGATTTCTGGGAGGTCACAACAAAAGCTCTCTCTTGCACTACCGGTTTTAACTTTTTTGGGGCGGCCTTTGGTGCCTCCATCCTAGCTGAATTTTTCTTCGGTGAATGACAAAATCGAGCTAAGTGACCTTCTCTTCCACAATTATAACATGCTTTGGACGGCATCGCGTAGTTTGGACTGATGTGCCCCTCCCCTCCGCATTTGAAACATATGATAGGTGGTCGTTCTCCTTCCTTAACGACAGGTGCTGGTGTTGACATCTTTCCATCATTGTTGAATCTCCTCTTCTTGAAATGTCCATTCTTATTATTTTTGCCATGATTACCATCGAAGTGGTTACCATTTCTGGTATGTTGATTCCCTCCACGCTTGTTGTCACCGCTTCGATGACTGCTCTCGCTGGTATTATCATTTTGCCGGCTGCTCTCTTTTAGTTACGTTGACTCGTTATCGCGTTACACTAACTGAGCCCTATTTACAACATCTGAATATAAACACAGTTTATGAGAAATGAGATATTGACGTATCTCCGGCTTCAAACCTCTTAAAAACATCTGTGTCATTCTCTCTTCATTATCCACCAAGTGGGACGCAAACCGGGATAACTCCGCAAATTTAGCCTCGTATTGCGACACGATCATATTGTTTTGTTTCAACTTGATAAATTCCACCTCCTTCATGTGACGAATACTTTCGGGAAAGTATTTGTCGTTGAACAGCTCTTGGAACTTCTCCCAAGACATCTTCAGTACGGCAGGTTGAGTACGTTTTACTAATTTCCACTAGTAATCTGCCTCTCCGCGCAACATAAAGGCGGCAAAGGGAACCTTTTGCTCCTCGGAGCATCCCAAGACATCAAATATCTTGGTGATCTGCTTTATTCATGCTTCCTCCATAAGTGTTTTTGGCTCTCCCTTAAACTCTGGTGGTCCCAGTTCCTTGAACTGTTTAGCGGTGACCGCCCGAGAGTTTCCAGTGTTTCCACCTGCATTCTGGACAGGAGCCGATCTCGCCTGCTGTTGCATGAATTGCATAAAACCCCTGAACATTTGATCATTCATCATTTGGTCAGTGTTGTTGTTTGTATGAGGATTGTCGCCTTCCTGATGCACATTATCCTGATTATTGATATGCGGTGAATCAACGGTCGCCTGTGCTCTATTGCTATTCTCAATATTCTCGGATGTCATTTTCAGATACTGCCACAAAACAAAGGTTTATTGACATGTAACATATTAACCCTAAATTTTGACCGACCAATTAAATACCACATAAACTTAGGTATGTCATACTAGCGAAGGAATTCCCCGTCTCTCCCCTCCTAGTACTATTGTCACATCTTAGCCATGGATCATATCCCTAAGCTTTGATACCAACTGTGACGCCCCCAAAATTAGGTATACATCACCCATCTTGGGTCTTCAGATACATGGTGCAACATTCAAATACAACTTACTAATACAATTGTCGTGTACAATACGACAAAACATAATTATGAGTTTGAATACAATTATTGTCTACTAGAGATTATACAAACTCAAAAGGAGTCCTCATTACAATTATTAACACCCTATTTCACAGAATAGTGATGACTACTAATGCTATCCTCTAGACCGTCACTCCGTTCCCCGACTAGTCCCTGTTATGTTCTCATTTCCTGAAGAGAACAGTGAAAGAAAGGGTGAGTTCAACTAGCCCAGTAAGAAATATTATGACTAAGATAATGCAGAATAAATTATCGTTAGCCTTCAACAGTTAAACTGATAAAATATAACAACATCAAGTTTAACTACAGCGGAACAAGCAATCCATTAAAAGAGTCAAGTAGAGAATAAAATCTACTATCTTTTATGATTTAAAAGGTTTTTCATGACTTTTATCGCTGGGACTCAGCTTAATAAATAATCCACATCATCGAATCACCCATGAACTACGACCAAGGATATTTTTTAGTATCACGACCACAAATTATCTATGCACTACAGCCAAGGACATTCGTGTATTCATTAATGGTCATGATCATGCCAACAACTGTCCATCAATGCACTACGGGCCAATGATAACTTTTACCACATCATTTGTAACATTACGGTCATGATTACACTAAATAATCCCTAGTCATAATCATACAGAGTCCATCTATGCACTACAGGCCACATATGACTTTCAACATAATATAAACATGAGGATGATGACAATGATATAAGAATTCAATAAAACAAGTTCAAGAATTAATTTATCCAGGAACTAATAATGTCCAAATTGTCAACATGATACTGTTTTGTAGAGTAAAATTCAAGAATGATCAGAAGAATATTTCCATGAAAAGATACTGGATGAAGCGCAAATATCAAGGATATTCTACTAATTTCATGGAGTATAGAAGTCAAAACTTTAACCAACTGAGTATAATAAAGAATGGAATAACAAAAGAAATCACCATGCATGCGGTACTTCGCATAGACAGGTTATTCCAACAGAATAATACTAACAGAACCAGGTCAGTCAAAATTTACACCGACAGGATGTTTCAACAGAATAATAAAGACGGAACTAGGTCCGGTGTAAAACACACAGACAGGATGTTCCAACAGAATAATAATAAAGACGGAACCAGGTCCGGTGTAAAACACACAGACAGGATGTTCCAACAGAATAATAATAATAAAGACGGAACCAGGTCTGGTGTAAAACACACAGACAGGATGTTCCAACAGAATAATAGAAGAATGTCACCAAGTATAGGGTAAACCGCGTATACAGGTTATTCCAACAGAATAATAAGCAATGGAATAACAACAGTTATCTTCATGAATAAGAAAGAATAACACCCCTTACATTAGTAGTAGATTGAATACTGCAGTAGTGTAGTAACAGAATATTCTTCTTCTTTCTCTCTTATTCTCTCTATACTTTCTCTCTCTATAGCTTGAATGAATTCGTGAAAAATAATGAAGCACTAGGCCTCTATTTATAGAAGATTTCTAGATTAGCACTTGAAATATGAAAAGGCAAGTGGCTTGACGACTGGTGATGTGAAAAGAAAAGTGGGTTGACGCCTGTAATGTGAAACGGCAATTGGTTCGACGCCTGTAATATGAAACGACAAGTGGTTTGACGTCTGGTAAAGGTAGTTACTATTGACGAAGGTAATTACTATTAACGAAGGTAATTACTATTGACAAAGGTAATTATTATTGACGAAGAGACTCTTAGATGATGACATATGGGCCCCCCCATAAAATATCCAAACTTACCACAAACGTCTCATAATAGATTCTTTATATACATCAAGGATTGAATAAATATTACCACAAATCATTTTATTTTTAATCAACACATATTTAATCTTTCAACAATTATTAATCATTTATAACTTGTCATCTCAATTATTGATTTAATAATATAACATATTATATAGATGATACTGTGACAATAATTGAATCAATAATATAAGAGATATGATGCAGCAATTACTGTAGCAATAATTGAGTATAGTTGAGTGACTTCTCACGTAAGCATCAATAATCAATACCGTGTGCTACTATGCAACCACGCGTATTACTGTACTTTTACTACCGGGTAGTTCAACAGTTTTAACGGTAACACCTCCGTCGTTATTTTCATAAAGTATTTTTGTCGTTTTCTCAATCCGACAATAATTCCGTTATGGGGTCCACTAATGATTGTGCCGTCGTACGAATATTCCCCGACAAAAAGAATATTCCCCGATCAAACGAATATTTTATAACAACTTGCTTATTTTGCAAAATTTATAAATATTACCCACAACTATAACATTATATCAAATTTACTCCATAATATTCAAAAATAATATTTATAGAAAATTAATCTTTATTTATAAAAGTTGGGGTCGTACATTGCAAGTCTTGCAGATTGCATAGATATAGAGGAAACGAGAGCAATATTGCTCTTGGTTCCTGACGGTGGAGAAGTGGCAAGTGAAAAAGGATAAGATACATAGATTGTCTGGATTGATACATAGATTGTCTGGATTGGGCAGAAGCAGACAAGTGCTCATCAGAATATCCTGTTGGTGGAGAGTGAGCATGTGAGATATCACACCATGGAGAAAGAGAAGGAATATATTATAATTTTTCATTATCAAGAAGCATATAAGAGAGCAAATCTAAAGATAAAGAAGGATTTATCTCATAATAGTACTTGCAGAAGTCACTAAGAGAATCATCAAGTCCATCAATAATGCAATCAATGATTTCAATTTCATCGATCGGTTCACCTGCTCGAGTAAGAGCATAGGCGAGAGATTTTGCCTCGGAGATATAATTTTTCACGGATTGAGAAGGAAGTTTCTGAAGAGAGTACACTTGATCTAAAAGATCATCAACATACCAATTCTAAGAAAACTCACAAGCATCATTTGTGGAGGCACGATCATCATCGACTTGAGAGGTGGAAAATTGTGGAGAAAGATCACAAAAGTTGTCTTGTGATTCATTAGAACAATCATAAGAGGGAGGATCAAGCCACCATTTGGGATCGTATGGAGAAGAGTGAAAATCTGAGTATGGAGAGAATTGATTTTCCACCATGGAATTGTATGGAGAAGACTAAATGTGCAGCAGGGGTATTTATTGATGGAACACTGATCTAGAGAGAAAATTAGACTAAACAAAGATACAACGAAGGGAATTTAGAAAATATGCAACGGTAGATAGAAGAAAGGAAAGGGAGAATCAAAGGTTGCTAGCCTTATGGCTTTGTTACCATGTTAGAACAACATATTAGAGAGAGAATATTGAATTGAGAGAATAGATAATCGCAAAGATAATAACTTGATAATTATCTATATTGTTTAGATTGAGAAGATAGGAGATATTTATACTAATACAAGATAAGATGGGTGACTAACATATTACCTAACTCAAGGAGATAATCATGGAGATAACCATTACATAATTATTGGAGATAATCATGGAAGAGTGAATGATGGAAACTATAAGTCTATCCTAACAATATAATAATATCTAAAATATTATATTCCTAAAATATTGCCTAATACACACAAACCCTAATCTTAACTATTTAGCAAAGACCATACCCTAGTAGAAGTCGGTAAAACCTTGGATAATAACTAAATAAAGTTCACATTCCTTATAGAATAAAGTGGCTTAATGTCAAATGTAAGCCAAAAATTAATTAATTAATTAACTAGTGTACTAATTGTGTTCACATTAATTGATTACAAATTATATTAAAAGCAAGCTTGCAATTAAGGTATACATTACCCGCAATAGCATGATAATATTGCTAGCTCCAAATACTTTCTGGGCAATAATGAATTTAAACGGTTCATCTGGCGGAAAGTAGGGCGCTAACACACAATTCTTATCGCATTTTCGATGGAGGGTTTTGCATGCAGCACAAGGGCTCAGATTGACTGATAGTGGATTGAAATAGGAACATAACTTGAGAAAGAAAAAAGAAGTTGAATATGGAGAGTATGAGTGTGGGCAAAGAAATCGCGCCTTGTTTGTTTAGGGTTTCGTGTTGGCTGAGGAGTAGAGAAATCCACGAAGAATACGGAATTGATTGATTGATTGTAGAGGGGAGAATGACCTGAGGGCGATCGCTCCAACGACGCGTGGCAGAACCCCTAGAATCCAGAAACCGTGTTAGGGTTATTGGGATTCCAAGAGCCTTCTTCAGATCGTCGAGTTGATGAGAGAGTGTTCTAATCTTTTTTTCAGTGCTTTTAGGTGGAATATCCAAGCCTTAAGCTACCAAAAGAGTCCTCCGAGTTCAGAGAATGTCAAAACCCCTTTAGTGCTTTTAGGTGGAATCTCCAAGCCTTTAAGTCACCAAAAGGGTCTTTTGATTTTCCAAGAGTCCAAGTCTTGAGTCTGAAGAGAGGTCCCCTTCCCAATGGAATGGAAGGGGTATTTATAGGGTTTTCTAGAAAGTAGTCATGTGTGAGGCACATGCTTTCAGGGAAATTCCAGAAATACCCTTTAGTCATCAGAATAATGCCCATATTGCCCTGTCCTTCTTTCCACCAATCCAATCTCTCAATCAATTCCCAAAACGAGCTGCCTCCACGAGTCTTCTCCCTCGGGACACGTGGAGGCTTCTCCCGGGTCTAACACATTTATTTTTGACTTTTTTGCCCTCATTCAATTAGGTTATACAAACCCTAATTTACACATTTAATGAGGTCGTAGAAACTTAATTGTGTATTTAATTCAATTTGGTCATGTGAACTCTAATTTTTCACTTGGGCCCAAATTTGCCCCCTGTGCGAGAGTCGTATTTCCAAATAGACGATCGTGCAAGAATTTTTCAATCCTTTGAACGATTTTGCGGGACTTCACTTTACAGGTCTTGAAGATAAGGGTCCTAGAAGAGGGAACCCCTAGGGAGTCAAACACTTAGGGTTAAACCCTAGGGAGGCAAAACCTAGCAGGGCTCTTCCTTGGACATATTAGGAATTCTTCTGAAAATCTTTCCAGATCTTGCTCAATCTTTTTTTTCTTAATTTTTTTTTGTTGAGACACTTGTTTTATTTTATGATCTCCATCCGGGTGTTGCCACCTTGTCGTATAGTGACCTTGGTTATCCTCCGGATGATGCAGGCAATTCGAGGAATCATCAGCAGCACAGTAGACCCCTACTCATTTTTTATTTGTCTTAATGAACTCTATGATTGCTTCTAAAGTAGCTCTCGCTAGAGCTTTTTTCAATCCAAGTGGAGATCTTATTTCTAAGAGGGGCTTTCACATATCCTGTTATAGTCAGGAAAGTCTCAAGCATCTCCTAGCTCGATTCCCACATATACTTGACCAGCTGAGTATTAAGGCAGCCTCTGACCAAACCTTCTTTTTAGATCGTCTCACCAACCTTGCTCAGGCTTCACAATATGTCTTTATACTCTTTGCGAGTTGAGGACTTGAAGAAATTTATCAATGATGTAGATGACCTTGCAACTTTGGGTGTTGATATGTCTCTTTTTTGCACTAGGTTGGATCTTCTTAAGTCAAATTTTAGTCTTGTTACACTGTGTTCGGAGGTCGTTGTACGTAAGTGTGAAGATGACACTTTTTCAATACAAATTTTAGAGCTTGATGAAGCCGCAAATAAATTGAAGGGCCAGTCTCGAGATCTAAAATCCCAACTTCGGGATGTAGAATGTCATCTTTAGGACTTAGAATCCACTACCTGATATATTAGGGAGTCGAAAGCTATAAATCTCAATATTCAGAACATTGCTGACTTGGAAGCTTTAGCTAGCCCCCACTTCAGTTTGATATGTCATGGCCTTTTGTAGTATTTTTCATTTCCTGTATCAGAAAACTCATTTATATATATTTCATTTATCAAAATAGAGCTTCTTTATACTTATTAATTGCCTTTAATTTGAATGATTCCTTAAAATTCAATATTTATCGTTGAATTTCAAGTTATTCAAATTAATACTCCAAGACAACAATAGGCATTGAAAGAATAAACAAGAATTTAAAGAAAATACGTGTTTTTTTTCTTTTCGATCTCATGGAAACCAACACTTGACTCTATATTTTTTTTCATCAAGTATAAGTGAAAGTTTGACAGTTTATTGATAATCAAGTTGCTTTTAGCATAACGTTTCAGATAATAAATCTTGTTTTTGACGGAGAAAGCATAACGTTCGCCACTTTTAGAGATAAAGTATAACTTTTTTGGGGGTTGAAGACTTATATTCAGGTGCCTCAATCACTTTTAAAGTTAAAAGTGTAACTTCCGAGGGCTGATAGTCGCGTGCCTCGATTAATTTTAAAGTTTAAAGTATAACTTTTTGATCCGAGGGCTGCTAGTCAGGTGTCTCGATTACTTTTGAAGTTTAAAGTATAACTTTTTGATCTGAGGGCTATTAGTCTGGTGCCTCGATTACTTTTGAAGTTGAAAGTATAACTTTGTGATCCGAGGGCTGCTAGTCAGGTGCCTCGATTACTTTTGATGATAAAGTATAACACTCGGGTGCCTCGTCACTTGGGTCGTCCAATTTCTTGGCAAGCGTGATCTACAAGGACTTAAAATCAGGTGCCTTGTCACTTGGGTCATCCAATTTCTTGGCAAGTGTGGTCTACGAGGACTTGGCCACCATTTAGAGTGGACCACCATTTTAGTGGATTTTTGATATTCTTGTATCTATAGTTCAGAGATCTTTCAACGGTAGAGCCAGTATTTGGGTTGTCCATCATCTTGTGTTGATGAAGTTTGTGTAACAAAACTTCCCATGCCTTCGGGTGATCATCCTGGATTTTTCGAGAGAATTTTGATCAAGAGTTTGTTTGTGGCATGTGCTTGTCTATTGCCTTTGGGCAGTGAGGTGATGATTTATAGTGTTTCACCTTGTATCTCTCAATCAGATTTTTGACGTCCCTATTGATGGAAGGAGTTATATTATCTGATAAGATGTTTGGACAGTGGCTTGTTTAGCATAGTGTTTCCCTTTCCAATTCGATTTCACTTGATGCTAACTTCTCGTGATAGATCCTTCGCAGACTAGAACAGTCAGTGGTGGAATGCCCTACGTGTTGATGGTACACACAGAAGTCTTGTCTTTTTTTCATTTCTTCAGTCACAACAGATCTGGTCCTGGGAGGATTCACCACTACATGTTCAACCCATTGTTCATACAGGCCTCTGGAACTGGCATTCTTGTATCCGGGCTTTCCTCTGCTCCGTTCAACATTTCTCTCGTTCTTCCCCATTTTTACCCCTTGTGGTTTTAACTGAGAATATTCTGCCAAAGCCACAGTTTTCATCCTCTTGCCCTTACATGTAACCGTCGCATGGCTAGTGGGCAAAGTCATGATTCCTCCTAAGTCTTGTGCAAAAGATAAGAGGGTCGCGAATGAGTCACCAGCTTTTGTAATGAGATAGGGCTTGAAGGCATCTAAAACACCATTTTTGCATATGATAACCAAGTTCTTTTCCTCGATTGGCTCTGCACACTTCTGTGCTCGGGACCTAAATTTGTCCACATAATCTGACAGCTCCACGTCCATCTTCTGCTTGAATCGTATGAGCTCTACAATAGTTACCTGTTTTTTTTCACAATATGCTCCCTGGCATTTTCTTTCTCCCCATTGTATTTTGGAAACTACGGGGGAGGCTCAACATGCCCTGTTGGGTATGGATGTCTTCGAATATATGTCGGATAGGGTGGAGTAAAGTCTAACTCCGAAGTTCGGGATGTCTACTTGCGAAGTTGATTGATCACATCAATCATATCATCCTTCATTACATATTGGCTTGTGGTATGGACTATTTCTTGTGTTGCGATGTATTGATGCATTGGCCGTGTGTATGGTAAAAATTGGCTGATGTACATTGGTATCATATAAATTCTGTATCGGTTGTGCTTGTAGGCTGGTTCGTTAGACAAGACTTGGGATGGTTGATATCTGTACTTGTGAAAATATGGGAATAATGATCAGAATGATGTTTATCTGAGGCTGGCTGACTTCCAGCTGTCTGGGTTGTGGCTCGTCACAACTGTTCTGAGGTTTCAAGTGGATGATTGGAACGGATTGATTCTTCTTCAATGGAGGTGCAGTCTGATTCTCCTTATTGTTGCTATCGTTGTTTTTGTCCTCCAATCTTGCTTGTTCTCCCTGCGAATTGCCTGGGAACATGGCCTTGAAAGTGGGGATCTGCATCAATTATTGGTGAAAATTCTCCATTTACTCTTGTTTCCTCTGTATCTCCAGCATCATAGCCATCATCATCCCATGTCCTTCTTGTGCTTCGTTCAATGCCTTGAGCAACTCTAGTTGCACATCATTTGTCTGCTCTCCACTTTCTTCGTCACCTTTTTTATGTCGTCATGATCTTTGGCCCATCGCGTATGAAGGTTTTGAGGGAGCTCATCCTTTGGAGCTTGTTGAAAAAGTGTGCCTCCTAGGGGTTGAACCCTAAGAGGGGAACCATTGAGTTCTTCTTCTCTTATTCATTTATTCTATTTTGGTCCTCCCTTTGTTCGGTAGTTAGTATTGTGTCAAGCATCCTTCAGGCTTTCTTGTGGAGTTGCTTCTTGGCCATCTCCAAAATTGAGTTCGTTAACCCCTTCATATGAATCATCCTCCCAAGGGGAGACGGAGACCGTTTGAAAAAGGTTTATTAAACTCATCTGCTAACTCTGGAGGATGCTTTGTCGAGAATATATATTTTTCATGGATATTTTCCTATAACATAACCAAATTTGTTAATCATATGGGCATTTATATATTAACACATGTGTACATATGTACGAATGCAAATATGTAAGGAATTGTATAATGTACTTCCCTTGATTTGAAAAGTTGGAATTATGGAGTTCTCATGCCCCCCCCCCCCCCAGTTTTCTTTACTTTGAGAAATCGAAAGTCAAGAAAACTTCGTGAAATACTTCTTCAAATTTTTATTTTTTTTAATGTGAGAGTTGACTCTTATTCTTCGCGTAACAAAGCTCTTGAATGATCGAGCTTGTGGTTTGAACAAGAGATGAATAATGGGTTGTCCTCCTTTTAATGGTAGTTTAGTCATTATAACGTCTATGGGCCCTAGACTTGACCTTCGCCCTTGGTAGTAATCGTGATCCATTCTGTCTTTCCTCTTGGTGAGATTCAATTTTCTTTAGATCTTAACATCATCATATTTATTGAGTTGCTCTAACTCGAAGAAGTCATGATCCATGTGGTGATCCGGTGTACCACTTAGTGATCCTCAACTATGTTTGGTGAGTTCCCAATACATTTGTGTCATTCAGCTTGATTTCAGGTGAAGCTGTTAATCTCGAAAAACTCATGCGTAATACCGGAAAAAATAAAATACATACACAATTGTCAGTGTACTGTTAAACATCATAAAAAATCAAATTATACGGATGCATCTATATTATACATGAAGTTTGTTAATTATGTATACTTACATTATAATGTAAATATATTTCGTTTTCATATTTATTTCGAGTTGTATCCAAATAAAAAAATATGTATTATTATTGTTGGTAATAATAAAATTTATCATATAAACATAAATGAGCAATATGTATAAATGAAAGAGATGTATAGATGGCAATATGTATATTTAGTAAGAGCCCCTTTTAATTGCAACCACCTCAATAGAATATTACTATTACTCTATTATAGTAGGGTTCGGAACAAGGAGGGTTCGGGCAAGCAGGTCTCGGTCATGCTCATAAATATTCTATCACTACCATGTTGCAGCAGGGCTCGGAGATTTGAGGCTTCCCTGACGTCATGTTGTTATCATTACATGTTGGTATCTTTACACCACACATTCCTTATCTTCATCATTTATTTATTTATTTATATTTATTTATTTTTATTTTTTTTTGTAACCCTTCCATTTGGTGGCTTCGTCCAAAAAGGCTAGAGTTCGGCCAAAAAGGGCAGCTTGGGTTCGGCAAAGGAGGGCTCGAGCCATATAGGATTTGACCAAGGGGTGTGTGTGCCCATGAGGATTCGGGTTTGTTGTGCCTTGTCTCTGCTATATTCTCTTATTAAGAAAATTTTGTGCGCAAGTTCTGCTATGAGAAGAAGTTGTTTATCAACTCTTACAATTCTTTTAGGAGTGATATCTATACTTTATTCTTATATTTTTTTTTCATTATAATCTAGTAAATTATATAAGCTTATTGACATTATTATGTACAAGTGGATATTATGTCATCATCAAAAAGTTATCAAACTAGCATTTCTTTGCATATATGGCAAAATCTCGTTATTATTAAAAAAGGTATACATATTCACTCATATACGTGCATGCATAGACCAAATTACTTAAATTGATGATCAATTTTTATTTCTAACTCATGGTATGTATGCATAAAAAAAAAGTAGAGTACTCTTTCCATGCAAAATAATTATTTTTGTCATACATGCATGCACTTACTGGACTAACTAGATAATATGACCTGAAAGTTCATCCATTCACATGATAAAAGAATATAAACTCCATCTCATTATACACAATTAATTAGCCCATGCAAAAGTCTAATGTCTTGGGAATATTATGTACTACGAGCCTTTACATGAAGAACAACATCACCAAGCAATTAATGGTGGGCCTCATCTATTAAGTAAAATGTTGTCATTAGAAATCTAGCTAGTTAGGCGAACCCTACAATGCCGAAGCTTTAGAGGGGGTTTTATCGAACCCTGCAAGGCCAAAACTTCAGGGATTTTTTTTTTACAGAATTCTAGGTAGCATTTCGAGAAATAACAAGTTCATAATGATAAAAATAATTATTATAATTATTATTTATTTTTTATTATTTTTTAAGACTCCTCCGTATCTAGACCATAATTTTTTTAATGCACATATACTAATTTTTTAAGTTGAAATTCTTAATGAGTTAAAAAGAATGGTATAATTTACTTCCCTTAGTATGAGAAGTAGAAGCTATCGAGTTCATGTTGCCCCCAATTTTCTTTACTTTGAGAAATCGAAAGTAAAGAAAACTCCTTGAAATACTTCCTCAAATTTTTTTTTAATTTGTGGACTTTTGGCTCTCGTCACTTCAATCGGTGGTTTTTTCAGCTCTTGTCTAATAACTTTTGTCGGTGAGACCTCTTTAGCTCTAGCGGCATTCATCGATGAAACCTCCGTTGCCCTTAATTTTGAGGTGTCTTCTGTGATGGTGTCTTTTCTCTGACCATTGTTCTTCCTCTTCGTGTTGTGGTCATACCCTTCATGAATTCTACACCTCCCCAGCAGAGTCGCCAAAAAATGTGGGCAAGGAAATCGTGCCTTACTTGTTTAGGGTTTCGTGTTGGCTGAGGAGGAGAGAAATCCACAAATAGCACGGAATTGATTGGTTGATTGAAGAGAGGAGAACGACTCCAATGACGCGTGACAGAACTCCTAGAATCCGGAAACCGTGTTAGGGTAGCAGGGATTCCAAGAGCCTTCTTGAGTCCTTCGAGTTGAGAGAATGTCCAAACCCCTCTAGTGCTTTTAGGTGGAATCTCCAAGCCTTTAAGTCACCAAAAGGGTCCCTTTGATCTTCCAAGAGTCACAGTCTTGAGTCTGAAGAGCGGTCCCCTTCCCAATGGAATGGAAGGGATATTTATAGGGTTTTCTGGAAAGTAGTAATGTGCGAGGCACATGCTTTCAGGGAAATTCCAGAAATACCCTTTAGTCATTAGAATAATGCCCATATTGCCATGTCCTTCTAGCCACCAATCCAATCCCTCAATCAATTTCCAAAACGAGCCACCTCCGCGAGCCTTCTGCCTCGGGACACGTGGAGGCTTCTCCCGGGTCTAACACATTTATTTCTGACTTTTTCGCCCTCATTCGATTAGGTTATGCAAATCCTAATTTGCTCATTTAATGAGGTCGTAGAATCTTAATTGTGTATTTAATTCAATTATGTCATGTGAACCCTAATTTTGCACTTGGCCCAACAATAAGAAATTTGTGGAATTGAATATCTGGTCATTGCAATCCATGTTTAGAGAGAGAATTATTATACAAAATTATTAAGGGGAGGGGGAGGGGGAGGGGGAGGGGGAGGGGGAGGGGTGCTCTTTGCAGAAGCATAGAATATATAGAGAGAGGTGAACCAGGCAAATGGGAGATCTTGGTGAATCCTGATCTTCTTTTTCAGCTCCCGTCACATTTTCTGTCTCATCTCATACTCTAATATTCATTTACCAATTTTTACTGTAAATAAATATTAAGTACTATTATCTTGACAACAATTCATTAATAAATAAATTAGGTCTAATCTCATTTACTATTTCTAAACCTATTTGTTAATTCTATCAATACCCTGAGTAGGTCGGTCGGCTGTGGGAGGAAATGAAAGGGAAATCCCTTAGTATGAAACATGCAACCTGGTTTCCATTTTTTTTTTATTTGATAATTCTTTCATATTTTCTTTATTCTTTTATTGATAATTATATCCGGGGGGACGGACTCAATTTTTATTTATTAAGGCTGACAATACTTTTTGAATTAAAAAAAATTACAAAACAGAAAAATAAATTAGGATAGATAGAAATAGGGATGTTTTATTAATTATAAGCACAAAAGAAAAAAAATTATAGCATCTCGTCATTTCAATTTATATTAGTATAATATTTCTTCTGTTACAAAAATTAATAATATAGATAGATATATAGTACAATCATTTATTTACTCATTTTTCTATGTCTCCCCTTCTCTCCCAACCGTCATTATTAAATTAGTAACTTATTATTTTTAAGAATAAATAAGAAATTAAATTAAATTTACCAATGAAAAGAGAAGGGTATGAGAATATGAGATAAGAGTATTCATGTAATCATCTGCTCTATCATGCCTTATGCCTCCCGTTTCTCTCTTATCCCCTTTTTCTCTCATTTCAATATTTCCCTCCTGTATCAAGCACAAAAAGTAAAAACTGAAACTGTAATACATTTTAATATTACTTTTTCCGTCCCAGAATAAAAGTCTTGATGAATTTTTCACGCATATTAATGAAATGACAAAATTACCCATAATAATATGTCATTAATTATTTTCAATGTAGGTGAGAGAGTGACTTTCTAGCTATTCAATTCAAAATATTCTTTCTTCATAATTATTAAATATGGAGAGATAATTAGAATAAGAAAAATACGAGATATTTAATGCTACGGGCATAATAGGAAAACATGTGTAAAAGTTTGGTTATTAAAGAAAAGTGGACATTTAACATGAGACTACCCAAAATAGTAATAAAGATTTTTATCATGGGACGGAGGGCGTATTAATTATTGACTAAAATAGTAGCCAGCAGCTTCACCGAATACTGAATAACACGTACCGGCTGCCTTGCCATGCTGTTCCCGAGTCTAGCTGTAATTATAATTATAGTTAAGGCTGTAAACTAGCCAACACAGTTTGGGCTCGATTCGGGCTCGACTCAAAAAAATACGAGCGAGACTCGAATTCGTTAATAATATGATCCAAATCTGAGCATTAAAAATAGTTCGAATAAAAATATGAGTAAAATCTGAGCAAGGTTATACTCGACTCGTTTAAGATTCAAACTATTCAAATTTTTGATCGTGATTCGATATATACTCGGTTAATACATATTCGATTAGATGTTCGATACATTCTTTTATAATATATACAAATTTAAATCAAATTAGGATAATTAGTTATAATTTTGTTTTGTTTTTAATTTTAATTATGATTTTATATTTGTAAAATGTAATAATAAATATATTTTCTCATTTTTAAGTAAAATAACAAATTCAATTTATAATTATATTTAATATAAAACTAGTTATTATGTGTAAATTCGAATTCGAGCTTGAATTTGAAGCTCGCGAGTAGTTTTAATAAATATTTGAGTCGAGTCGGATCGAATTCGAGTAATAAATATTCGAGTCGAGTCGAATCTAAGTAGAAATTTTTAAATATAATTCGAATTCGAGCCGAATTCGAGTACGAATTTATCACTTCGAGTCGAATTTGAGTAGCTCTATGTTCGCTCCGGTTCGACTCGTTTACACCCTTAATTATAGTTGACGTTTTAAATTTTATTTAAAAAAATTAAAAATTATAAGATTTATTATTTAATTTAATAATTACTAATGAATCCTATTAATTTTTAGTTTGTATTTATTTTATAATTATCACAAATTAATTTTTAAAGTCAATAAATTACCCTAAAGGGTCTACTATTGTAGTGTTTAATATATGGGTCAACCTTATAATTCTACCAAATCTCATGTATAGAGATATACATCGTAATTATAATTCAAAATAAAAATTTTGCAATACATAGCGGGACTCTTAATAATCTCACTTAATTACAAAGAAATGAAACATTAACGCACACATTTATAATATATATGCTTGAGATTTTTTTATGTATTCTTTTCTTTTTTTTGATAAGCTAGGAAAACTTGATTGATATAAAGCATACACACAGAAACTTGGGATTTTGTGGAAGAACTAATCTTGATGATCAAGTCGAAAACGGTTGAAAAACCACACTTAATTTGATTGTACGTTATCAGGAAGAAAAAAAATAATCGAGGTTTTCATATGGTTGTTGTGGGATTATGGATTCATCTTCATTAGTTTGTGGTAAGTCCATGCAAATTGAGGATAGTAAATTGGATTGTTGCTGGCATTGCATGTTTATAATCTCGGCTTGAGCCTTGGCCAATTCTACCTGCAGCTCACTAATTTGCTTTTGAAGGTGACAAATTGCACCTGTGCACCCGTAAACGGGGTCTCTAAGTCTTGCGTTTGCTTCATAAACCATGCTACTTACGGCATCTGCTCTTTGAAACTCCGGGAGTTCCTGACAATATTCGTCAACATTACTATTAATAAATTAATGGATAAAATTAGCGGAAGATTATCCAAAAAATAAAAAAGAATATAACTTTCTTGTTTGTTGAGTACATTTCATAGGAAAAAAATTGCAGTTTTCTGGGATAATGTTATAGAGGCCTCTATCTTTATTTTAAATTAAGATTTGCTAAAAAATAAAATTTGTGATTCTATCATCTTACGAGGATACACGCACGCATATATATATATATATATATATATATATATATATATATATATATATATATATGAAATCGGTCCATAGGCAACAATATAAATTTAAAATTATATTTATACTCCATCCGTTTCATAATATATGACGTTTTATACGATTTTATTTTTAAAAAAGTATTTGTCGTTTTATATAATCTATGAGAAATAATTATAATCTTTCCAAAATTACTCCTCATGAGAAAATATTATAGATGAGAGAGAGAATGAGATAAATATGATAATAAATGAGAATTTAATTGTGTTACAGATAATGTTATATTGATCTTTCACTATTTTGTTAGTATTTTTCAAATATATATATATATATATATATATATATATATATATATATATATATATATATATATATATATATATATATATGAATTTACAGGTTAGAGTTTTATATTGGAAAAATAACAAAATAGTGAAACATCAATATACACGAATGTACCCAACGAAGACATAATGACTTAAACTTTTGAAAAGTTGGATTCTAAACATGATGTGCATGTGTTAGTCATGTCTTGTGTACGTTGTAGGATTCTCAATGAAGGGTTCTTGCTCCCCCAAAAGGTGATCTTGATGGAGAAGTTCTAGAACGGTTAGCTGAGAATTGGTGACTGCAGTAATAGAATTTGAACTTACAAGCTCTTAATGTGATGAACTTATGAGGGGGAGATTGTTAAGAATTTACTAGTGAACTAGATACTCACATTGGAGAAACAATAAAAACTTGAATGGAATGATTAATATACCTAAATAGATCCAAGACCTAATTAATAACTTAAGTTTTTGAATTCGGGGCAACTCCCGCTTCTCTAAACATGTATATTGATAGTCATTGATTTGAAATTCATGAAATCCCAGTGAACTAAGTACATCAAGATGTTAGAAAATCTTGCAAAACCTAAATTTCCTATTGCATTACATTATTAAATGGTAATTACTATATGTTATATATCCGGTGATAAAATAAATATTAGTTTACTAACATATGTTATAACACATGTTATATATTTCCTAAAATAAATATTAGTTTACTAATTGTACTGTGTTCACATTAATTGAATCCAACACATTAAAAGCAAGCTTGTGATTAAGGTATTACCCGTAATAGCTTGATAATGTTGCTAGCTCCAAAGACTCTATGGGCAATAGTGAACTTGAACGGTTCAGAGGGCGGAAAGTAGGGCGCTAACAAGCAATTCTCATCGCATTTTCGACGGAGGGTTTTGCATGCAGCACAAGGGCTCAGACTTAATGTTGTTGGGGTTGAAATAGGAACATAACTTGGGAAAGAAGAAGAACAAGTTGTTGAATATGGAGAGTATGATAAATTTGTGGAATTGAACATCTTGTCAATGTATTCCATGCATGCTTAGAGAGATAAAGAGGAGAGAGAGGGGGGGGAGAGAATTATAGAATAGAATATATATAGAGAGAGAGGCTAATTGGGGAGGGGCGTTTCTCTTTGCAAAAGCATAGAATATATATATATATATATATATATATAACTATTGAATATTACGTGAATATTGAGTACATGTTGAATATTCAACATATATTTGAGTACATGTTGAATATTCAATACATATATGTTGAAGTTATGATGTTGGTTTGACTAGCTTGTAATAAAGAAAAAAGGAATCATGTGTTCCATGTGAATTTTTAGGTCAAATCTTTTCGAAGTATATATATATGGACAATATATATATTTATAAATGTGTATTATACAGTCGGACTATGACAACAGTTTTTGGGGCTATGGTGACACGGTTCACTCGTCTCCGTAGTCCAAAATAGTTATAGTGAGTGAAATCGTCACTATTCCCCAAAAAATAGTCATTATAGCCGATTGTGCTACACAGCTATGTACATATATATATATATATATATATATATATATATATATATATATATATATATATATATATATATATATATATATATATATATATTTCCATATACATATATTGAGTTGTCAAATTTAACTATTTTTGACTCCTCTGTAACATTTTTTTAAAAAAACCCACTTTTTTTTTGTTATACAATATAATCTCATAATCATTATAATATCAAAAATTATTATTTTTTTAAAATTAAGTCTCACTTTAAACTATTTAGAAAATGCAATATAATTTCATAATTACAATGTGATATATGAGTAATCACTAGATAAAGGAGGAGATCAGTTTATCTTCTCAATATTTAATATTTATATATGTATGTGAGAAGAAGAAAAATATTGTAAAACATTTCCTTCTACAAGATCTTAATTATACTTATACTCCCACATATCTGTATTATTAATATTGATTTTTTAAAAACTATTTTAGAGTTCGGATGATCAGCTGTCTTATATAGTGTCAACAGAAAAGAAAAAAAGGAAATCCAATCAAAACTTCCTCTTTCTACGCCATTCTTCCCCTTCATGTTCCGAATCTCCCTCCTCCTCCCAAGATGAAAGGAGCTCTTGTTTAGAAAACTGATAAATTCACAACAGAAATTAATATTTTTATATAAAAATCGTCGCTATAGATCCTATAGCGACGGTAAACCGTCGCTATAGCGACACTTTTATCAATTTTCTATTAAAAACACTTCATCCTCTATTGCGATAATTTATTATTCTTAATGTAATTGCACCCATCCATGGTCGTTGATCTTGAAAAAGAACAGTATTGTAAAAACATGCTTACAAAGTTACAATTAAGGGAACTTGTTAAAATATGTTTTAATTTCATTCATTGAATATATATATTAGAGTAGAATACAGTGACACTCCCTCTAGATAATCATAATAACACTCACCTCCCCTCTAGTTTCTTAAGTAACAGTTAGTACCCCTGCAAGTTTTTAGGGTTGACTAAATAGATAAAATTATATATTTACCCTTGTATTTTATCAAATTTTAATTACTAAATAATATATATATATATATATATATATATGTGTGTGTGTGTGTGTGTTTGTGTGTTTAATTATCCCTTTTTTTAATTAACACACATTTTTGGATAAGTGATACAAATATTAAAAAAAATTAAATTAAATTATTAATGAAGCTATTCTAATTAGAGTGATTAAGTATATTGATAGTTTAGTTTTTGGTGCTTAACAACAAAAAATATTATTTGAATTTTTAGTTTCATATTATAATTTTTATATGTTAAATTTTATTGAGTATATATAAAAAATTGGGATGTTTATGATTTTGATTACATTTTTTTAGTATATAGTTGACGTTGTTTTTATGCAATGTTAAATAAAAAAATATAATTATATTTATTACTACCTCTATCTTGTAAAAAAAATATTCTTTTAATATATATTTTTCTTTTTTTTAGTAACAACATTTGTCATTTTTACTGTAAATAATTATGTTTAAGTGTGACTTATTTTTTGTTTAATATATGAGAAAAATAATTAATATAATTTTTAATACTTTTTTATATGAGTAATAAGATTCGTTTAAATTGTAATAATAAGTTTGTTTTACGTAAATTTTAATATTTGAAAAAAATTATTATTATTTTATTGCGTTAATTTGTAATTTTTATGGGTATTAACATTATACTTTTTAATTACAAAATAATATATTTGAATATATATCACATAAATTTTAATATTTGAGAAATTTAATTAGTAAAAATTGTATGACTTTATTTTACTGATAAAATGAATGTTTATTATTTTTTGACTTTTATGTTATTTATTGCACAATTTCATAATTTAATTAATTAGATCAAGTAAAGTAAAAATTATGATATACAAATTTATATTTAGTGGATAAATTAAACATTATAACTTGAAGGGGTTATTAGACATTATATTAAAAATATTTTTAAATATTAGTTGGTCAACCACACTAGGGGTAGTGAATGTTACATATGGTAGACTAGAGGGATACTAACTGTTAATTGAAAAACTAGAAAGATGATGAGTATTATTATGATTATCTACAGGGGTGTCAATGCATTTTACTCTATATATTATTAGTTCTCTTCAACCAACTCAAATTCGGCAAAATTATGATTTTCACCACTATACTTGGCACGTTTTACTTAATACACCATTGAACTTTTAATTTTTTGGATTACCCCATTAAACTAATTAAATTTTTTTAATTGGGTCATTCCGTCCAAAATAGTTGACAGACGTTAAAGTGGCGCTGATGTGGCAAAAAAATATAAAAAAAATTGTTAATGTGGCAAAAAAAAAATCAAAAACAGATTTTTAAATTTTTTTTAATATTTTAAAGTTTCAAAAATAACAAAAACATAATAAAATACAACAAAAAATAAAAAAAATTGTTAATGTGGCAAAAAAAAAATCAAAAACAGATTTTTAAATTTAAAATTAAAAAGATTTATTTAAGTTTTGAAAATAATAAATCTTATAATTAATAGTACTTTTAGATAGTTTCTGATATTTATAATTATATTGATATAAATTAAATAAATTTATACTAATTTTGAGTTTGAAATTAATTTTTTAAAAATCAATATTGATCTTAATTCGAAATAGGATTATTACTTATTTTGTTAGAAGTAAAAGGTTGAGAGATTTAGTTTGATATTGAGGGATCCTGCAACTTTTCACAAAACAACTTTTGTGGATATATAGGTTTAATGGTTATTATACTCTTTTCGTTCTAAAATTAGGAGTATAATTTAATTTTTTGTATTAAAATTAGAAGTATAATTTAATAATTAGTATGACTCATAAAATTTTAGAATAAAACAAAATTCAATGATTAATATATAGTTTTTGTTATATATTATACAATTATAATTATTGTATCAATTAAAATTAAATAAATTCACATTAATTTAAAATTTAGTATGTCATTATTTGATCTCAAAAATCAAATTATATATTTTATTTTGGAACAAGTGTAATAAATCATACCTGGGTCTATATCTAGTCTCAGATTAGGCTACTTTGTTAGTCTTGTAAAACATACAGTTGTAATTAATTATATATATACTATTAAAAAAATATAAATACGTGACGAAATTTTGTGATAATTTTTAAAAATAATCATAAAAGATAATAATTTGTTATAGATTTTTTGAGTAATCACAGAATAATAATATATATATGATGGTTCTTAGTGTTCATTAATTTTGTCATCAATGTATTATAATTGTGATGATTATATGTCAACATCAAATTTTTTACGCAAAATAAATTTTCTTTTTGTGACGCACTAAGGCATCATTCATGGATATACCTTTCTTTCGTGATTGCATTTAAGCTATCACCAATATTTTATTAAAAAAAAATCAAAATAATATTTTATGACGGCCATGACAATCATTAAAAAAATAGATTTTTGTGACGACTTTTATTTGCAATTACAAAAAGAAGGTATTTTGTGATGAAATTTTCAAATCATCACAAAACAATTAAAAGTAACTTTAAAAGTCATTAAAATCCATAAACTTTACAAAAGTTTATTACTTAAAAAATATATTTAAAAGTCTAAAATATATGATGGCTCTCTGTGATGACTAATTTTACTATCATATATTATAGAGTATTTGTAACTGTTATTGCAATCACAACTCACATATATTTCTTTTTATATTTTGTTTTAAAATTATAATCATGATCGAATCTAATGAACATATAACACGTAACATTCATGCATGAGAGACTCATATAAAATTATTATTTTTTTATGTAAAAATATCAGTTTCCAATGACTAAAGATTTATTTTATATTTTCTTGTTCCAAAAATATAAGATTAGTATTAACTTTTTAAAGATAAATTTGAGACATTTTTTTAAAATTTAAAATTAGTATATATAATTCATTAAAGTTTAAAAATATATGTGTTTAGGTGGTTTATAGTAATAATCGTTGTATTAATTTTATACTTCCTCTGCTCTTGACTTTTTTTACTTTTGATATAAGATCATTATTAATTTTTTGAAACTAATATAAGCAGTGGCAGAACCAGAACGTTTTCATAGGGGGTCAAAATACATAAGTAAAAAAAATTATTTATTAACGTTTGAGGTGCTTATTTCGGTTGTACGACTGAGAGGAGGCAACTGTATCATGCGAGTCTGCATAGTTTGAAAACGTCTCAAAAAATTGTTAATGTGGCAAAAAAAAATCAAAAACAGATTTTTAAATTTTTTTTAATATTTTAAAGTTTCAAAAATAACAAAAACATAATAAAATACAACAAAAAATAAAAAAAATTAAAAAAACAAATTTTTTTTAAAAAATATATATTTTTTGAAAACAGATTTTCTTTAAAAAAAAATTTTAAAAAATAGAATTCTATAAAAAATATATTTTTTAAAAAACAGATTTTTTTAAAAATAGAATTCTATAAAAAATGAATTTTTTTTAAAAACAGATTTTTTTAAAAAAATAGAATTCTATAAAAAAGAATTTTTTTTAAAAACAGTTTTTTTTAAAAAAAATAGATTTTTTTTAAAAAAACAGATTTTTTTAAAAAAAAGATTTTTTAAAAAAATAGAATTCTAAAAAAATATACTTTTTTAAAAAAACATATTTTTTTTAAAAAATAGATTTTTTTTAAAACAGCTTTTTTTAAAAAAACAGATTTTTAAAAACAGAGAATTTTTAAAAAAATAGATTTTTTTAAAAATGGAACTTTTAAAAAAAAACAGATTTTTCAAAAAAGTAAAACTTTTTTAAAAAAATTGATTTTAAAACTGTTTTTTTAAAAAATATATTTTTATAGAATTCTATTTTTTTAAAAAATCTGTTTTCAAAAAAAATCTATTTTAAAAAAAAAATCTGTTTTTAAAAAAAAATCATTTTTTATAGAATTCTATTTAAAAAAAATCTGTTTTTTAAAAAAATATATTTTTTTTATAGAATTCTATTTTTTTAAAAAAATAATTTTTTTAAAGAAAATCTGTTTTCAAAAAAAAATATTTTTAAAAAAAACTGTTTTTTAAAATTTTATTTATTTATTTTTTGTTGTATTTTATTATGTTTTTGTTATTTTTTAAACTTTAAAATGTTAATTTTTTGTTTTAAAATCTGTTTTTGATTTTTTTTTGTCCACATAAGCAAATTTTTTTTATTTTTTGCCACATCAGCACCATGTCAGCGCCACTTTAACGTCTGTCAACTATTTTGGACGGAATGACCCAATTAAATTTTTTTAATTAATTTAAAAAGGTAATTCAAAAAATTAAAAATTCAGTATTAAATAAAACGTGGTGAAAATCATACTTTTGCCAATCAAATTCTGACCGCCTAATATAGTTAGGTTTGTTTGGAAAAGAGGGGCGGGTGAGCTGGTACAGAACAGAGAGAATTGGCAAAAAGTAGAGCGAGAAGTAATTGGTTTCCTTTTTTAAAAATAAAAATATCATAACTTGATCTAATACTTGTTAATAAAATAAAATTGCCCTAAAAGTGTCACATGAAATGATTTCTCTGTTGGGACACCAGATGAGACAATATTTGGAAAAATTGATTTTAACTCGTTAATTTCATAAGTTTTTAAATTAAAAATTAAAAAGATTTATTTAAGTTTTGAAAATAATAAATCTTATAATTAATAGTACTTTTAGATAGTTTATGATATTTATAATTATATTGATATAAACAAAATGAATTTATACTAATTTTGAGTTTGAAATTAATTTTTTAAAAATCAATATTGATCTTAATTCGAAATAGGAGTATTACTTATTTTGTTAGAAGTAAAAGGTTGAGAGATTTAGTTTGATATTGAGGTCACAAAACAACTTTTGTGGATATATAGGTTGTTAATGGTTATTATAATCTTTTCGTTCTAAAATTAAAAGTATAATTTAATTTTTTGTATTAAAATTAGAAGTATAATTTAACAATTAGTATGACTTATAAAATTTTAGAATAAAATAAAATTTGGTAATTAATATATAGTTTCTGTTATATATTATACAATTATAATTGTTGTATCAATTAAAATTAAATAAATTTATATCAATTTAAAGTTTAATATACTTTATTTGATTTCAAAATTTAAATTATATATTTTATTTTGGAATAAATGTAATAAATTATAACCGGGTCTAGATCTAGTCTACTAACGAATAGATTAGGCTACTTTGTTAGTCTTGTAAAACATCTGATTGTAATTAGTTATATATATATACTACTAGAAAAATATAAATATGTGATAAAATTTTGTGATGGTTTTTAAAAATAATCATAAAAGATAGTAATTTGTGATACATTTTTTAAGTAATCACAAAATAGTATATATGATGGCTCTTAGTGTTGACTAATTTTACCATCAATATATTATATAATTGTGATGATTATATGTCTAACACCAAAGTTTTCACGCAAAATAAATTTTCTTTTTGTGACACACTAAGGCATCATTTATGAATATACCTTTCTTTCATGATTGCATTTAAGCTATCACCAATATTTTAATAAAAAAAAATTCAAAACAATATTTTATGACGGCCATGACAATCATTAAAAATAGATTTTTGTGACGACTTTAATTTTCAATTATAAAAAGAAAGTATTTTGTGATGGAATTTTCAAGTCATCACAAAACAATTAAAAGTAACTTTAAAAGTCATTAAAATCCACAAACTTTACAAAAGTCTATCGCTTAAAAAAAATATTTAAAAGTCTTTAATGAATACACCCTCCTAAAATATATGATGACTCTCAGTGATGACTAATTTTACTATCATTATAAAGTATTTGTGTAAGACCCCAAATTATTAATAAATAAAATTTATTTTCCTCTATTTATTATTTTGAAATAGTAAGGGTTGATTTGATTAATGTGGATAGTTATGGATAAAATACGCAAATATTTTGAATAAGCAAGTGGTTATAAAATATTCATTATTGTCGGGGAATATTCGTTTGGTCGTGGAATATTCGTACTGTCGGGGAATATTCGTACGACGGCGCAGTTTTTTGTGGGCCCCATAACGGAAAGCGATTGGATGAAGAAAATGACAAATATCGGCGTAGTTGTTACCGTTAATACTGTTGGAATACCCGGTGGTTAAAACACACTAATACGCGTTGTTGAACAGTAGCACACGGTATTGCACCAATTATTGATTCTTACGTAAGAAGACACTACTCAATAATTGTTACAGTAATTACTGTTCAGTATTTTATAATTGTTGCATTGATATTTTATATTACTGTTTTTTCAATAAATTATCATTACACAGTATTTTCCATTATCGGAACAATAATTCATATTATCTGAATAATATTATTGGATAACATTATTGGCAATGTCTAGAAAGTTCTGTCTGAGGAGAGGTTTGGTCACCTAATTGCGCGCCAGTAAGGAGAAATCCTTATTGGAAAGCCCCCTCTTTCCTAGGAACGGCCTGGTTGCCAGTACTGTGATTCTGTAATATTATTTGTGAATAATTAATTATTGATTTATATGATGAGAAAAATATTGATTTTATGTGGATATAGATGGAGAAAATTTTTAATGTGACAATTGTTGAAAATTAATATTTTATCTTTTTCTGATAAAATAATTCATTTAAATATATTATTTTAATAATATATTAACGATGATGTTTTTATAATGAATGTGGGATATATGAGTATATGAAGAGGAAGAATATTTTTGTGGCATTAAATATTTAACACATATTTTGTGTATTGGTGGACACAATTATTGACCGAAATTTGATTATAGCTTGTAAAATCGCCCGTTTGTAGATTTCGGTCAATTTCTGTTTAGAATTTGGAAACACTTCCTTCTACAAAGTTGTAGAGAATTGAATTTCCTATAAAAGTCGCAAGATTCAAATTTTCTGACAAAAGGGCTATTTATTGTGAATTATTGAAGTTTCGAAACTCCGAAATAATTGATTTTTGGAAGTTTAAATTAATTTAAATAAGAAAAACGTTTTTTAAATGTTGTGGGCATCTTTAACATGTGTTGATGGCTGAGATCAGATTGTCTAGATGGGCGTAGAGAATTTATTAAATATATTAATATTATATTAAATTTTCTGTTTTGGTGTTCTAAGCATTTTCCTATAAATAGGGTGCTTAAGTTAGAATTGAAAATCACACCAGAAACTGAAGTTTTCTCCTCTATATTATCGAGCGTATTCTTGTGAGTATTTTGAGTATACTTTGAGTATTGCTATACGGTGCAAATTCAAGTCATAACCTATATCCGGTGTTTCAACTAGAAGTACTGTCTTTTGAGGTAAGGGATGTTATTTTATTCGAAAATGATATTATTTCTTCAATATCATTATGCCGAAATATTAGTTAGAAATTTTTATCAAATTTAGAACTTCTTCATGTCGGGATTACTATTCACGAGTTACTATTCATGAGTTACTATTCACGAGTTACTATTCACGAGTACTATTCACGAAGTATGAAGATGTTTTTTATGAAATTTCTATCTTTTGGTGTCGGAGTTACTATTCACGTATACAACACTATTCACGTATATGGCACTATTCACAAATACGGCACTATTCACAAATACAACACTATTCACCGAAAAATGAAAATTTTCTTTCGTCTAAAATATCTATTCTGGATACTAGTTTTGATTGTATCCATGTTTTGATCATTCTTGAATTTTACTCCACTCTGATTACTTATGAAGTATTTTTGAACTTGGATTGTTTAAAATACGAATCCTTAATATTTGTTCTTTTGTTTCACTGGATTCGTTTCCTTTAAAATATTTTTCATCATCCTCGGTCCTAAATGATGATATTACTGAATATCTTTGGCCTGTAGTGCAAAGATGAATGATTTCTTGATGAATATCTTTGGCCCGTAGTGCAAAGATGAACAGGTGTTGAGATGAACATGACCGACTAATTAATATCTTTGGCCCGTAGTGCAAAGATGAACAGGTGTTTAGATGAACATGACCAACTGATGAATATCTTTGGCCTGTAGTGCAAAGATGAATATTTGATTCCAGATATATATTGATTGATGTTACAGGGATAAAATATCGACGATGAACTTTTAAATTCATATATAGAAGATAGTAGTTTGCATTCTCTACTTAACTCTTCTAATGAATTGTTGTTTCCGTTGCAGTTGTTGATTTAAAACTGGTTGTCTATTTATTCTATTAGATTTTTTCCTGTTGAAGACTAACGATAATTTTTTGTATATTATCTTAGTCATAATATTCTTTACTGGGCTAGATGAGCTCACCATTTTCTTTTTTATTCCATTTTTCTTCTCAGGAGGCGAGAATGTAGCGAGTACTAGTCGGAGTATGGAATGAAGGTTCTAGAGAGAGTTGTTTAGTAGTCCTCACCATTTTTGTAAAATAATGTATAAATAATTATGATGCGAATTTATTTGGGTATGTATATTATCTAGAAGACAATATTTGTATTTAAACTCACAGTATATATGTTGTCGTATTTTGCACGACAAATGTATTAATAAAATTGTAGTTATTTTTGTACCATGTATTTGGTGACTCAGAATGAGTTGGATGGAATGGACCTATTTTGGGGGCGTCACAGTTGGTATCAGAGCTTAGGGATATGATCTCTGGCGGAGATCAGGAAATAGAACTAGGAGGGGAGAGACGAGTAAATGCTTCGCTAGTGTGTCCTGCCTAAGCTTATTTGTTAGTTGGTTAGTATATAGGGATATCATGTGATATATTGATTTCCTTAATTAACCCTTGTTTTATGACAGTATTTGAGAATGTCGACTGAGAATATTAACAGTGGAGTAAATGAGACCGTGGAGATGCCTGTACTTACCAATGAGGAGAACGTGCAACAGGCTGGCAATGTACCTCCTGTGAACACCACCACTGAGCAGATGATGAACGAGGGGATGTTTAGAAGCTTGTTGCAGTTCATGCAAAATCAGACGAGGGAGACTCGTGTTCAAAATACAGGAGGAAATGATAGCAATTCACGGGTGGTCACAGCCAAGCAGTTCAAAGAGTTGGGACCACCAGAATTCTGGGGAAAGCCGGATCCGATTAAGGCGGAGACGTGGGTCAAACAAATTACCAAGATATTCGATGTCTTGGGATGCACGGAGGAACAGAAAGTTCCATTCGCTACTTTTATATTCCGTAACGAGGCAGATTACTGGTGGGAATCTGTGAAGCGCACCCATCCAGCTGCACTCAGCATGTCATGGGAGACATTTCAGAAACAGTTCAATGACATGTACTTCCCTGAAAGTATTCGTCATATGAAGGAAGTGGAGTTTATTAGACTGGAGCAGAATAACATGACGGTGTCCCAGTATGAGGCGAAGTTCGCGGAGTTATCCAGGTTTGCACCTCATTTGGTGGAGAATGAGGAACATATGACGCGAATGTTTTTGAGAGGTTTGAAACCCGGCATACGTCAGTATCTCATTTCTCATAAATTTTCTCTCTATTCAGATGTTGTCAACAGGGCTCAGTTGTTAGAGCGAGATAACGAGTACGTTCAACCGAGGGACCATAACCAGGATCATACCAAAGATAGCAGTCATCAGAATAACGATAACCAGCAGAGAAAGAAGAATACGGACAAAAGCGGTAACCACTCTGGTGGTAATCGTGGCCATGAAAATAGAAGAAGCGAGTCGGGAGGAGATTTTTAAAAGAGGAGATTCAACAACGACCTGTGAAGACGTCAGTGCCAGTAGCAACTGGTTTCAAGGGAGGAGAAAGACCACCGGTCGTATGTTACAAATGCGGGAAAGAGGGACATATCAGCCCAAACTGCCCACAACAGTTTAAGGTATGCTATAATTATGGAAAAGAAGGACATATCGTTCGAGATTGTACGGTATCAAAATCCAGTCCAGCAGGAATGGTGACTCAAAAGGATGTCCCAGAAAAGTCAAAGTCAACGATTCCTGGAAGAGCGTTTGTCATGACCGGTCAAAATGCGAGGAACCCGAAAGAAGTTAGCACGGGTTAGTTAATTATAAATTCTTCCGAAGTTTATACCTTACTAGGTACCAGTTCTACCCATTCTTTTATCTCTCTTGCTTGTGCTCAATGTTTGAACTTGACTACGGAAAAATTAGACTTTGACCTATTTATGGAGACTCCGTTAGGAGAAACTTTCATTACATCCGTTGTTTAGAAATCTTTCTTGATTCAGGTTGGCACTATCACATTACCTGTTAACCTTATTTCTATAGAGATATTTACTTTTGATGTAATTTTAAGGTTAACTACTCATCATGCCGAAATTGATTACTTTCGTAAGGTTGTTAGTTTTCATATTCCTAAGCAACTTGTTATTTGAATTCAAGCAATCAAACCATTGTAGTCAAACATTTTCATATCAAGCCATGAAGTCATTCGTTTATTAAGGATGTCAAGTTTTCTTAGTCCATGTTATGGATTTGAATAAAGACACGTCAGATTTGAATAATATTCCTGTTGTTATTGATTTTTCCTGACGTATTTCCTGAAGAATTTCTTGGCTTACTCCCAAAGCCTGATATTAAATTTTGTATCGACTTTGAACCCGGTACAAAAATCATTTCTAAAATCTCATATCGAATGGCTCCTATTGAACTTCAGGAGTTAAAAATTCAACTATAGAATTTGGTACCTGAGCCTTTATCTGGTGACTTCCTTTGTGGAATGCACCGAAGCCAGACTCTCCGTAGGGGACACCATATTCGTGCGATAATAAATTGATAGGTGTCATTGTAACGTGCTATCCAAGGTTGGGATATGAGTCACAGTTGAGAACAACCTAAGTCGGTAATCAAAATACGTAGCTTTCTAGGCTTAGTTGGTTATTATCGGAGATTCGTTGAAGGATATTCTCGAATCGCTATTCCATTAACGCAGCTGACTCGTAGAGATATAAAATTCGAATGGAGCAAGGAATGTGGGAAGAGCTTCGAAAAACTCAAGAGGAGACTCATTTTAGCACATGTTCTGACCATGCCATCCTGGAAAAGCGAATGTGGTAGCTGACGTGTTGAGTAGAAGATCGTATACAAGTACAAGTACGATATTGTCAAAGACTCATTTCGTATAATTTACAAATAATAGAGATGGAGATGAAAACTCTAGGTACCCACGTGATGATATACGAGTATAATCGACTTTAATCGATAAAGTTAAAGCTGTTCAAGCTACACACCGGAGCTGATGAATTTGAAGAAGGAGGTGCAAGAAGTTGTTATTTCAAAAGAGAGAATCGGTGAGGCGAGGAAAGCTCAAACCTTCGATTTATTATTCCATTTGAAATTCTCGATCGAATAGGAACTTTGGCCTATAGACTCGTTTTACCGCCAAGTATGTCGCGTGTTTATAATGTTTTTCGTACCGATGTTACGTAAATATGTGGACGACCCGAACCACATTATTGAGTTAGAACCAGACTAGATAGCTGAAGACTTAACATACGAGGAGGTACCTGTCAAGATCTTGGATGGGAAGGAGCATGTCCTACGCACGAAGGTCATACCACAAGTTAAAGTTTTGTGGAGAAACCATGCTATTGAAGAAATGACCTGGGAGTTGGAAACGAAAATGAAAGCGAGGTATTCTCATCTTTTCGAAACACTAAGTACGTACGTCAATTTCGAGGACGAAATTTCATAAGGAGGGGAGGTTGTAAGACCCCAAATTATTAATAAATGAAATTTATTTTCCTCTATTTATTATTTTGAAATAGTAAGGGTTGATTTGATTAATGTGGATAGTTATGGGTAAAATACGCAAATATTTTTAATAAGCAAGTGGTTATAAAATATTCATTATTGTCGGGGAATATTCGTTTGGTCGTGGAATATTCGCACTGTCGGGGAATATTCGTACGACGGCGCAGTCTTTTGTGGGCCCCATAACGGAAAGCGATTGGATGAAGAAAACGACAAATATCGGCGTAGTTGTTACCGTTAATACTGTTAGAATACCCGGTGGTTAAAACACACTAATACGCGTTGTTGAACAGTAGCACGCGATATTGCACCAATTATTAATTCTTACGTAAGAAGGCACTACTCAATAATTGTTACAGTAATTACTGTTCAGTATTTTATAATTGTTGCATTGATATTTTATATTACTGTTTTTTTAATAAATTGTCATTACACAATATTTTCCATTATCGGAACAATAATTTATATTATCTGAATAATATTATTGGATAACATTATTGGCAATGTCTAGAAAGTTCTGTATAAGGAGAGGTTTGGTCACCTAATTGCGCGCCAGTAAGGAGAAATCCTTATTGGAAAGCCCCCTCTTTCCTAGGAACGGCCTGGTTGCCAGTACTGTGATTCTGTAATATTATTTGTGAATAATTAATTATTGATTTATATGATGAGAAAAATATTGATTTTATGTGGATATAGATGGAGAAAATTTTTAATGTGACAATTGTTGAAAATTAATATTTTATCTTTTTCTGATAAAATAATTCATTTAAATATATTATTTTAATAATATATTAACGGTGATATTTTTATAATGAATGTGGGATATATGAGTATATGAGGAGGAAGAGTATTTTTGTGACATTAAATGTTTAACACATATTTTGTGTGTTGGTGGACACAATTATTGACCGAAATTTGATTATAGCATGTAAAATCGTCCGTTTGTGGATTTCGGTCAATTTCTGTTTGGAATTTGGAAACACTTCCTTCTACAAAGTTGTAGATAATTGAATTTCCTATAAAAAGTCGCGAGATTCGAATTTTCTGGCAGAAGGGCTATTTATTGTGAATTATTGAAGTTCCGAAGCTCTGAAATAATTGATTTTTGGAAGTTTAAAATAATTTAAATAAGAAAAACGTTTTTTAAATGTTGTGGGCATCTTTAACACGTGTTGATGGTTGAGATCAGATTGTCTAGATGGGCGTAGAGAATTTATTAAATATATTAATATTATATTAAATTTTCTGCTTTGGTGTTCTAAGCATTTTCCTATAAATAGGGTGCTTAGGTTAGAATTGAAAATCATACCAGAAACTGAAGTTTTCTCTCTCTATATTATCAAGCGTATTCTTGTGAGTATTTTAAGTATACTTTGAGTA